>NW_023591598.1:1584140-1752673 GCF_014843425.1 Jatropha curcas | reverse complement strand
TATCGAAGAGGCTTTCTCTTGGCAATAGCCTTATGTAGGATACTAGTTTAGAAAGAAAAGTGAATTGGGTGGTTTTTGGTTAGAAAATAAATTACTTTAATCTTTTATGTGCCTAGTAGCTGGGTGTTTGGTAAATGAATTGTGGCACTTATGGTTTTGATATGGTATAAGTTATGAAATTGCCATTTCAACAAAGAACTCTTAGTCTCTCTTGATGTTTAAATAGTATTTGGATGGTTATAAAATAAGGACTGTTGTTTTTTAAATGAGGGCAAAGTTCTACCCGGGAATGCTCCGAGAAAAGTAAATAACTTACTAATATGATAGTAATCAAAGATAATCAGTATAACTTATCGGATAAATATTGGACCATGATGTTTAAGTGAGTTGATGAATGAACATCGGCAACAATGGCGGAATAGGTTGTCCAACTAGTAAAATTAGAGATCGGTTATAAAGTCCGCATGAAGATAAATAAGCTCACTGAATGGATCTATGTCATGTTCACTCGTAAATGAATAATTAGATACGAATATTACACAGAAGATGCGAAGCGAGTATGAATTAGTTATAATTAAATGGAATGAGAGTACAATATGTAGAGATTTTTTTTGAGACAAAATATCTATAGGAATTCATTGGATTATATTCTCAGAGTTGAGAGGAAAATAGAAGCAATTTGATACACGATACAAGGAGTTATAGAAGGTAAGTCGATTGATCTATATTCTTGGATAGAGGATTTCATGAACAATAGTATAATAAAAAAAAAAAAAAAACACCAAATTTGTGGTCGGTGTTGATGGCTCACTAATGCTTTATAATGAGAATAAATATCCGAATTCCCAAATGAATTAAAGCAAGTTATAGGTAGAGATGATCATGATTATTTCGACATATTTGTGGCGGTGGGGGGACGAGAGAAAGATTTAGGTTAAATAAGTTTTAATAGAAGTATGTACCAAGTTCATAGGAGTGGTATTTATGGAATCTTATTGGTGAGAGTCATCTATGGAGTTATAGTAACACTAAAAAGAAGGGTGGAATTCGGCTATGACTCTAGTGAATTCTATTCTGAGTCGGAGCAACTACCAAAATCGTTATGGAATAATGGATTAAGTTTGGGATGTCTAATAATGCGGCACAATCGTGCGATTGCGATATTGGGTTTTGCATAACTTTGTGATGTGTATAAAATATTTTTATGTATTGAGATTTGGAACTTTAGGTATTATTATTATTATTATTTTTTTTCTCTGAGTTGAACTGCAAATAATGCATGAATGTAATTATAATGCAATGACAGTGGTTTTTTGAGATTAAAGTAGTCATGCAGCAATTAAGTATTAACACTGTTATAAATACTAAGCTAATATGACCTCAGGAGAAATACTGTATGAGAATAAGCTATAATGACTCAGTGATATACTGTTCAGATAATCTCATCATGCTTTATGAGAATTGACTTGATGCAAATCCGTTTCGAAATATGATATTTAATGAATATACTTGATAAATTGTATGCTTATAATGATGAAGGGATGGTTTGGTATGGGAGTTTATATAGGGGGTCATTGATTGAGTGTTAGTAGAATATAGAGATGTTTATGGAAGTTTATTCTGTAAAGAGATTAAAGAGGATAGTACAGTGATCTAAACGGTATCATATGCAAAGAGAAAGTTTAATGTTCATGCGAAATTATGAAGAGTTTAAAGGTGCGCTAGAGATTAAGGAAAGAATACATGGAAGTCGGGAGGAAAATATTAATGAGATTTGTAATTATTTAATTCAGTGGAAGTTTCGAGTGACGAAATTCGACTTCTAGGCGGGGTAGAACTGTAGACGCCATTTATTTTCTGGTGTCTAAAATAGTAAAAATAGTAAGTTACCGGTTTGTGAATAGTATCATCGGTCCGGGAATAAATATTATTTTGGTCCAGAAAAATTACTATCTATGTGTTATATTTTATTTAATATTTTTGGAGTATATATACATGATTTTTATCGGTAGAAAGTAAGTAATGAATATTTTTGGAGAATTTAGAAAATTAGTGAATAGTTAATTAAGGTGTGATATTAATTAAGGAATTAGAGGCAATATTTGTATGGAGTAAATTTGAAATGGTGTTATATTAATTAAAGAAATTAGAGGAATTATTTTTATGGAGTAAATTTGAGGATTTTATTGTGTTAAATAATATTTTGAAGGAATTTAATTGGGAGAATATTTATAGCCGTTAGATTAGATCGACTCAATCCTAGCCATCCAATGTTGAGAACAATTGTTTGAGAAAAGAACTAAAATACCGCTTTGGTGCTAAACTAATTCTGAGACAAGCCAACTTTCCTCTCTTCTTCTTCCTCTTTGCGTTGGCTATCTCCTTCTTCTTCTTCCTTCTCTTTAGTTTTTCTTCAACTTTATCCTTAGCTAAATCCATCAAATTCAACCCATTTAACTTGGATTAAGGAATTTAAGGAATCAATCCTAGAGTTTAAAGCTAGAGAAGTGATTTGTGGTGATTATTTTCAAGAAACTTGGAAAGCCAAAGGCTTAGGAAACCTCTACCAAGGAGTAAAGGCAAAGTTGGAGCTTAGAATGGGCCATGACAATTTCAAAAGGTTCTTTCTTAGGTAAGTTGCTATTTTTAGGTGGAAAGTGACGCGGAAACCAATGGAAATAAATTCCATGAACTCTATGACATGTTTTGGAAGAGATCAAAGATCTAAATAAACTCACCTCTATGGCACCCAAAGCTTAAAGAAGCAAGAACATCAATAATAGAGTAAAAGAATAAGATAAACGCCACAAAAGAATTGATAAGTTTACCTTATGTTGAATTGATGAGGAAAACATTTTCTTCTTCATCCTCCAAGAGTGGCAGAACCTATTGATGAATAAGGCATTAAGTTTTCTTGTTATTCTTTGAGGATTTGTACTCTTAAGATGATGTATGATGAGTATGAAATATGTGGTAGAATTCCCTACCTTGTATATGATTTAAGTAAGCTGAAATTGGGAAAAATGTTATTGAGTGAGATTAAGGACTATTTTTCGATCCTTTCGAGTTTTCCTTTGTGTCTGAGCCTTTCGAGTTTTCCTTATGTGTCTGAGTCCTTCAAAGAAAAGTTATAGTACTACTTCTTAGCTTTCCAACAGACCATCCTCTTGTGTCCAATTGGATATATAATAGTTCAACTTATGGCTGAAAACCCAAAACTGACTCTGTTTATGAACGGACTACATGCCATCACTGAATTGAGTAGCCATTATTGACGCACTATAATGATAAGATTAGTAATCTGAGTTTCTTCATGAAGAGGTTGTTTCCCCCTGTGTCTTGAGAGACTTTCTCTGGTTTTGGGATTGGTTTGATTTGAGTGTCTGGAATAAAGTAGCGAATTTGGATAAACATTGGAATTAGTGCTGCTTGAATCAAGGTTCTGGACTATTGTCTGTGTTCCTAAGCCCTTTTTTCACGCATGATTAACAGATTGATCTGGGCTGTTTGTCCCCTTGAATAAAATTTGTAGATTTTTGTCTTTAGCTTTCTATATAGATCAAACATTCACATTAATATTGGAAATCATAATAACTCAAGTTATGTCCCTAAACCCCAGAAAACGGTCAGGTGATATATATATCAGCGGATAATTTTACTAATGGTCCTAAAATCAAGGGGATCTAGATTGGAATAAAGGTAGTATGTATAAATCAATTGTGTGATGAAAGTGCTCTCTTAGATTCAATTTGTATGCTTTTAGAATTTATTTGACAAAAATAAAACTAAAGTGTGGAGAAGGGTTTGTTTGTGGATATCATTAAATGGATATAAAATTGGAAAGGTGGTGGAATATGATTTAGATAATGCATGATGAGGGTTGAATGGATACTTTTGTGCATAACGAGTTATGTTAGGCATGCGTGATTGGGAGAAGGAAATTTCCTCCCCTTGGGTAGCGCAACCTTAGTGTAGTAAAGCTTACATAATTTATTCATATATATGACATAAGTAGATTATTTGAATAACTTTTATTATGTTCTAGAGTTTTAAACAAAGAAGATGGGTATTTAAAGGTGTAAGTGCTTTGTATATATATACCCTATCTTAAAGAAATGTGGTGCCCACCTTAAGTACATCACTTCCCTCTCACACTTAACCGATGTGGGATTCGCCTAAGGTGAGTGCACTGTCACTACAGCCATCGCTCACAGCCACCGCTCATAGGCCACGGTGTGCGATGGGCTCTACTATGCATGATTGAAACGTGGTATGATGAGATTGATTTTGTTATTGTGAAGCTATGATCATATGCTAGGGTTATCATCCCTTACAAATAGGCGGACGCGCTTATTTGTGTGATGGGGTGGTGCTTTCATAGGCCACGATTGTGCGATGGGGGTGGCGCTAATATAGGCCACGATCACATAGGCCACGAGTATGTGATGGGGGTGGCGCTAATATAGGCCACGATCAAATCTGCTTATGTTCATTCTGCATGAGTACGAGCCTTAACGAAAAATGTGTAACACCCACCGACCTATCCTGGAGAACCAGACGGTGGATGCCACAATCGATGCCAGAGCATCATCTTATGTCACTTATAAAAGCTAGATCACAATTTAGAAGTGGTTAAATTTTCATAAGGAGGCAAGTAATTAACATTTTTTTTTTCTTTTTTTTTTTTTTACAAAAATAATGTTTAAGGAAATTCCTACGAAAATTTCGCAAGAGTTTCCCCTAAAAATTAACTTACCATCAAGTAATGAATTTATGGTATAATAAATGTGCAAGTAACTGAAATTTCATGAGTTTGAAGATTAAATTCTTCATGTTGTATGAATCGACTCATATTTTATTTGGATATCTCTCACTCTGTTGACTATAGATTTGCTCCCACTCACTCGCTCATATTTTGGAGATCTCTTTATAGATCTATACAGTCGTATCTTAACGAAATTTGTGTCTTTTAAGTAAGGGTTTGCTATCGGGCCATTGCTTTGGAAGGTATGTGAATTATGGCTCAATCACTGGAGTTTTAATACTCAGCCCGCGGAACCATTCTACTTCCCGACAACTAAGAAGATGCTGCCTGGGTTAGAGGTATTTTCTGATGTCTGGGGCAACAAGCCCGAAACAATAACTGAACTGGAAATGGAAGACTTTATGCAGCCCAGTCTCTTTGACGAGGTTACGGTCATTACGGGAAATGATGAGAACCAAGACCTGCTGAGCCTAATCAAGCCGCACAAAGGGCCTTGTAACGCCCCATTTTTCTGTGTTTAAAATTATTTTGGTTTATATATTTGGAGATAAGCATAGGATTTATTAAATGAGTGAATATGAAATATTTTAAGTCAGTTGATATGATTACTTCATTAACTTCATTAAGACTTGATATCTATAATGAATGCAAGTAATTGATGAATCGAAAATACTATTGAGGATTTATTCAGTTATGAAAACATAAAAGTGTTGTTGTGTTATAATAATTATTTGGAGATGTTGGACGTTTGGAGTTTCATTGGGAGTATTTTGTATTCACATATTTGGCGAGCTCAGTTTTTAAAGGGTATTTTTGTAGGATTGTTCCCAATGATGACATTTCTATTATATAAAAAAAATAATATACTCGTGAAACTTGTGAATACCCAATTACTTCTAATGTAAAATTTTAGTTTTATGATTTATATGTTAAGTTAAGACGGTGTCTCCAATTACTTCTAATGTAAAATTTTAGTTTTATGATTTATATGTTAAGTTAAGACGGTGTCTCCGGCACCCACGGGTGTCTCCCGGCACCGAATGTGCAATCCGCCGTCGAGTTAAGACGGTGTCTCCGGCACCGAATGTGGCATCCGCCGTCGAGTCTCTCGGGATTGGGTGGCGGGTGTTACATTAATATTGCCCTTCTGGCAAAGCAGGGCTGGAGACTACTATGTTACCCGAATTCTCTTGTTGCTAAGGTGTATAGCGCTAGATACTTTCATGGGAAGACTTTTTTGGAGGCAGAGCTTGGATCAAACCCAAGCTTTATTTGGAAAAGTGTGCATGCTGCGCAGGAGTTGATTGGAAAAGGAGCCTTTAGGCGCGTTGGGTCTGGTCTGAATACGTTTGTTTTCAAGGATCTATGGATTCCTTCGGTCCCTGGTTTTCGGGTTATTTCTAATAATACATCTAGTCTGGCGGATATGGAGGTACGTTCTTAACGAGTGAAGGGGGTAGTAGCTGGGATGAGGAGATTTTAATGGCTTTATTTTCTCCCTTGGAAGTGAATGAGATCAAGAAGATACTGCTTGTGGGTGCAGGATGTGATGATTCTTGGAGCTGGCTGTTTGAACGACGAGGAAGCTACTTGGTTAAAAGTGGGTATCGCAAACTGAGAGAATTGGTTCCACCTGCAGACTCAAACCAGGGTGGGAAGGGGATTTTTTTATGGAAAATGGATGTGCCAAAGAAGATACTCAATTTTGTCTGGAGGGCTGTTTCTAATCATATACCAGTGGCCAGGAACTTGCATCAAAGAAGAGTTGAGGTCAGTGTTTTATGTCCGATTTGCTTGGCTAATGATGAAACGGTCTTACATTGTCTTTATAACTGTGCTTATGTCAAGTTAGTTTGGAGCATGAGTGGAGTTGGATGTTTTAATGGAGTCTCTAGTATGGAAGATTGGTTGGATTGCTGTAAAATGTTCTTAGATAAGGAGCAGCAGCAGTTATCTTTTTTCCTTATGTGGGAATTATCTGTATAAAAATGTTCTTAAGATAAGGAGCAAGCAGGCAGTTATCTTTTTTCCTTATGTGGGAACATTATGGCTGCATCGGAATAAAAAGAGTTTTGGGAAGCGAGAGGGGCGTGGAGAAGTAGTTAGACAGAAAATCCTTTTATGGTGGCCTTTACGATTCAAATATGGTTGAATGGCAACACGCACAGTGCGCAGGACAATTCAAGGCTCCTATACTCATCGTGGATTCAGAGCTGTTTCTTTCGAATTTCTTCGTCAGTTCATGACAGAGACCCAGATTCTAGGTATGCATTTCAAACACACTGAACATGTGATGCGGCAATATGAAATGGTCACTATCACGGTAAAGTCATCTTGCGGTTGGATCTTAAACTGAACATTGATGCGGCATATGATGGTAGTTCAGGTAAGTCATCTTGCGGTTGGATCTTAAGGAGGCATGATGGGAATATGGTTGGAGGAGGAAGTAGGAATTGTGGAACTACGTTGAATGCGTCTGTGCCAGAAGCTATAGGGATTCGAGAAGCCTTGAGCTGGTTGAAGCCTCTGAATCTCAAAGAAAGTGTGTTGGTCAAATCAGATTGTATGGTGGTTGTTCATTTGATCAATTCACAAGTGCAGGATTTATCATATCTTGGTTTGATCGTTAAACAAATTAAAGAATTGATGAGTGACATTAACTTGTCTTCTATTTCTTTTGTTTGTAAATCAGCTAATCAAGTTACTCATTCTCTTGCAAGAGCAGCTCTATTACATGCTGATTTTATGGAGTGGGGTACTATCCCTCCAAAGATTTTATCATGGATGTATTGGCTTTTGATAAGTTGAATTAATAAGATGAAAGCTTGTTTTATTCAAAAAAAAAAATTATAATTAGATCTTAATTAAATGTCGTTTTATTTTCTTTTATTAGTATCATCATATATATTAGTATATTTATACTTAGAAGTCTAGTATATAGTTTCAGGAGTATAGCAACTATAATTAATTATAACAACTCAAGTGAAACGTATTTTCTCCTCTCTCCTTCCTTCTCTGCGCCGCTTGTTTTCTGCACTTCTACAGCCACAGTCTTTCTTGAAGACCTTTCCGTTGCTTTCGTTCTTCGCCATCGCCTTTGCGGTAGACGTGCTCTTCAAGCGTACAACTGCTCTTCAGCCATACAAGTTCGTTCTTGATTTTTTTTTTTCATTCTCATTTTTTTTTTTGCTTTGTTTCTTTTTTTTTTTTTTTTTTTTAACTCTTTTTTTTTTTTTTTTTTTTAAACACATATAAATAGAACAGAGATTAGTGAATTGTTGAAATTAATTTGATCGGCTTCAGCAGTTATATATTGTACAGAAAATGTGAAATCTGCTCTAGCCAAAAATAAAAATGTGTTCTCTGGCAATAGTTTTCCATTTGTTTGATCATGACGAATGATTGCGGCTTGTACTCTCATTTTGTTGAAATGTTCTTCATAATGGCTTATGATTGTAGTCAATTTTAAGTGAGATGTGCATTATATGAGGGATTTTAGAATTCTTGCAGAATTGTAAAATAGTGATTGCTGAATTAAATGGGGTATTTAAGCAGATTTAAAATAGTACGTAGGGCATTTTTTTTTTTTTTTTTTTTTTTTTTTAAACACATATAAATAGACAGAGATTGTGAATTGTTGAATTAATTTATGGCTTCAGCTTTTTGTACAAAATGTGAAATCTCTACATGCAAAAAATAAAATGTGTTTCTGCAATAGTTCCATTTGTTTGATATGACGATGATTTGCTTGTACTCTCAATTTGTTGATGTCTTCATAATGCTATGATTGTATCAATTTATGAATGTGCATTATATGAGGGATTTTAGATTTGCAGAATTGTAATAGTTGCTGATTAAATGGGGTATTTAAGCAGATTAAAATAGTACGTAGGCATTTGTAAACGGATTTGCGACGGATTTGGATATTATTAATTTATTTTTTAAGTGATTCAAGTATTTATATTATTACATTATTAATGGATTCGAATAATTTATTTTTTATGGGTACCCGCCATGCAGCCAATCCCTATCCACAACAAAGTGCGGGTAGTTTTATTCTTGGAATCTATATTCACGATTCCTCTTAAAATCGATGTTGTGGTTCTTATTGGACAACTTCTTCCTAGTTTAAAGTTTCTATTTTTTAATTTTTTCCATAAAGTGGAAAGTAACAAACCGCCCCTTGCCCCTCTTTCCAGTATAGAGCTTCCCACTACACTGGTTTCCAACTTTTCTCCCATCGGTAAGATAAGGGACATATTTTACAGCAGGTCATTTATGTCTTTTCCTCATCTATAGACGGTAAAAAGCGAAAGGACCATTTTTAATGCGACGAAAATATAACATAGGGACTTCATAGTAATTTGCTAAAAATAGAGGAACTCGTTAATTACTTTTGCGACAAGTTCGCGAGGAAAGTGAGCTTCTTTCCAAAAGAAAAACAGCAAAATAAACTGTGCCCTCGGTTCAACTTCACAGTGTTTGCCTCTGTCGACTACACCTTTCCGCATAACTCTTTCGTCTCTCTTCCTGATTCTGGCATATTAAATTGTGAGAATTACGGCAAAATTAAACCAATTTCAGAACTTTGAAACTTGACCTAACCCCACTTCGCATTCTGATAATCTATAAATCAGGAAGGACCATGAACGCTTCAATAATAGGTGAGCAAGTTCTCTCTTTCTCTCCTTTTATTTTTCTTTGTTTTTTATGGCCTTTTATATGTCAGTATTTACATATAAGGAATGTATAATGTGTCGTATATTGGTGATAAGATCCTCTGCAAGGAGATTTTCCAGAGGTCATTGAGGAGTATTTGGAACATGGGATTATGAAGTGCATTGCCTTCAATCGTCGTGGCACTCTTCTTGCTGGTATGTTTTCAAATTTCTATTTCTTATTCTAATTGTGAAGATATACTTTTTCAGTTGGTGTGTAGGAGGCCAGGAGTGGACTTTTTTTTGGGAATGAAATCCTTTGTTTTACATATTCATATGATTGAATCACTGGGTTTCCTAAAAAATGTGCGTCAAATGAATTCTTGGTATTTAAATGAATCATTGGTTGTCCTCAACCCTTTTTTTAAAGTTAGTTTGTATTTTGAAGCTTTAGGAACTATGATTGGGGAAACACAATATGTAGTCATATGCATAACTTTTGTGCAAAGTGCAATCTATCTCTAAATTGTGGTTTAATATTTATCAGTGTTCCTTTTTTTTTTTTTTAATTAGAAAATTGGTAAATGAATAACAAGGAAAATTATGTATGAACTGGGGAATATTAATTTAATGTGTGAATGCAAGGTATGGATGAATGTGCCTGGGCACAATCTCTTTTTCCCCCATCCTTTTCCTGCAAATATTTATTCTTATAATTCAAACCATCTGCTCAATAATGATTCAGTTTGTTTATACATTAGCTTTCACTTGCACGTTTGGAGCGGTGTGTGCTTCACTGAGCTTGCAGATTAGGTTAGTCCTATTCCTTATCAATTACTATAGATGCCCTCTACATGTGAATTAGCCCGTGCAAGACTAAAATTTATTCTCAGTGAATAACTGATGCCAAAGAAAAAGATGTTACAACAAGCAATTTCTCCTTTTAGCTTGTCTTTTATGAGCACCTTCCTTCTATAAGTTTGGCTATTTGTCTGCAGCAATGGTTGAAGACTCTGGATATCAAGTCTCTCTATTCTCAAATTTTGTCATGGCCCTCAAGTGCATTCTTTTATTTACTAAATAATTTTAATTATTTAGCACTTTGTTATCAAGTGAGAGCACAGAATATCAAAAAATAACGGTTAAGGTTGATAGTAGATGCTGAAATACTAAATAGCTAATGTTACACATTATGAAGGTTTCGCTCCCATATTTAGGCTTTATCTATTCCATTATTGTATATGATATTGGCTTTAAATGACAGGGTCATGCTATCAGTTATGAAATTAGTACATGGTAAAATAAATGCATTTTAAAATGGTTGAAGTACATGTTTTAGTAAAACCAATCCTAAATCCATGTATATTGCAGTATATTTTGTTTGTATAGAAACTGAAAGCATGGCCAGTTTCTAAATTGATTGTGACTGTTTTTACTCACATTTACTAAATTACTCTGAAGTATTTGAGCCAAGTACATAAGTTTTGAGTGGAATACTTCATATGAGTTCTTTTGTTCTTTATTCACAAATCTCCTCGATGATCATTGAAAATCAGCTCCTTGATTTTTAGTTTAGTAGACATATTTGTGGAAAATTGATCCATGTGGTTTACTAGTCATAAAGAGGATAGTAGGTGAAACATTGTGTTTTCTTTGGTCCCCTAGTTGGATTTTATTCTCAGACCAAGTATACGATGGTTAACTAAGAACCATCTGAATCTGGGTTTAAATAATGGAATGTAGAAACAATAATGTAAATGGAAACAGTGTCATGGAATCAATCTGGATTGGAGTGACTAGTTCTGACTCGGGCGCTGCTACTTGGAATTTTTGAAGCAATTTTGAACTAACTGAAATCAATGATAGACAACAATTTTCAATAAAACATAACTTAAAAAATGGAAGTAATGAAATATGCAAGATACTAATAATTGAGCAAAACAGGAGAAATGGCTGTTTCTCATGTTTCTATAAGAATGCACCTGTTAATAACAGATTTCTTTCTTTAAGTTGTTCACTTGTTATCCATATTTTGAGTACTTTTCATCTTGATTCATATAGATACGAAAGGGAAGACATGCCTCAATGCCTGTGCTTTTAAGCTGTATTTTCTCCTTTGTTTTTCACTTTGACTATATAAGGAAATTTGCCCATGCTGATGGTAGATATTCTAAATTCATATTTGTTTGCTATTGATGCTTGTTTTTATTTTTCACTAGCTGGATGCTCTGATGGAAGTTGCATTATTTGGGATTTTGAGACTAGAGGAATTGCTAAAGAGCTTCGGGATAAGGAATGTGTTGCTGCAATAACAAGCATCTGTTGGTCAAAGTATGGTCATCGCATTCTTGTTTCTGCTGCAGATAAATCATTGACACTTTGGGATGTTGTCCATGGAGAAAAGATTACACGCATTATTCTTCAGCAGACACCACTGCTAGCTCGCCTGCATCCTGGTTCCTCTGCTCCATCTCTCTGCTTGGCTTGCCCACTTTCATGTGCTCCAATGATTGTTGACTTAAACACAGGAAGCACAATCATGCTTCCAGTTATGGTACCTGAAATGGGCAATGGACTTGCCCCTCCATCTCGCAACAAATCTTCAGATGGGACTCCTTCTTTCACACCCACTGCTGCATGCTTTAACAAGCATGGAGATTTGGTTTATGTGGGAAATTCGAAAGGGGAAATACTTATAATAGATCACAAAAGCATCCAAGTGCATGCCATGGTTTCCATTCTTGGTGGTGCCGTGATAAAGAACATAGTATTCAGTAGAAATGGACAGTATCTGCTTACAAATTCAAATGATCGGACAATTAGAATCTATGAAAATCTTCTGCCTTCGAAAAATGACGTTACTGCTCTAGAGGACATAAAGAGAACCATTGATGATCTAGATGGTGTTGAGAAGATTAAGACCGTTGGATCGAAGTGCTTAGCACTTTTCCGAGAGTTCCAAGATTCTATCACCAAGATGCACTGGAAAGCACCTTGTTTCAGTGGTGATGGTGAATGGGTAATTGGTGGTTCTGCAAGCAAAGGGGAGCACAAAATCTATATATGGGATAGGGGTGGGCATCTTGTAAAAATCCTTGAAGGTCCAAAGGAAGCATTGATTGATTTAGCATGGCATCCTGTTCATCCCATTGTAGTTTCTGTTTCCTTGACTGGTTTGGTGTATATTTGGGCTAAGGATTATACTGAGAACTGGAGTGCATTTGCACCGGACTTCAAAGAGCTGGAGGAAAATGAAGAGTATGTGGAGCGAGAAGATGAATTTGATCTAATACCTGAAACTGAAAAGGTGAAAGAAGATCCATTGCTTTCACAGATCCTCGGTTTATTTCATGGTTTTGAAATATTTAGTGTTCTTGCAGGTAAAAGAATTAGTTGTTAATGAAGATGAAGAAGTTGATATTGTGACAGTGGAAAAAGATGCTTTTAGTGATTCAGATATGTCACAGGAAGAAGTCTGCTTCTTGCCAGCTGTTCCTTGTCCTGATATTCTAGAGCAACAGGACAAATGTGTGGGAAGTTCTTCAAAGTTGATGGACAGTAATCATTCTGGATCCCCTCTTTCAGAAGGAGCGGAGCAGAATGGACTAGCAAGGAACGGTGAATCAAGTCCACTTGAAGGTAACATCAAGCATGGTTAAGGGTTTGAAGTGCATGGATTTCTTATTCAAATTGCATTAATTTCTAATTCACAATGATTAACCATAATTTTGGTTGCATCAAACCATAAACTTGGATCCAGAACTCCTAGGACTATGGCTGTTCAATCGGTTTTGGCAAACCTGAATCAACATTTATGACAAGCATTAATTGCAAATGTTTTTTTTTTATTTAGTTTATTTGACTTTTATAAACTTTAAGTACTATTTTTCGGGTCATGGGCGGGTCATAATTCGCCTGATCGTACAGCCCTACCTAGGACTTCCCAAGTAAACAACTGATCTGTCCAGCAGCCAAAAGTGGTAGCAACGAGTTGAAATCGCTATATTGACTTTTCAGAAAATCTTTTCTAACAAAATTGTGATGGTTAATTCTTCATTGGATCATGGAGGATACAAAACAAAATAAAATTTGTGAACTTTTCTAATTGGCTTTCGCTTCTCACATGACTTTTAAGTCCAAAATGTTTAGTGAAAGCTATGAATGCGGACTACCAGGTTAAAGTGGCAGGAAAGACTGAAGGAGACAAGATTCTAAAAAGAAATGTAGGAGCATAAAAATTAATCAATAATTAATCTAATGTATGAGCTTCAAAAGATAATTAATCAATCTTCTTCTAATTAATTATGCTGGGTGATGAAACCTTGTTATTCTTATGACTTGAGTGTTGGTGGAGATGTGTTATTGTTATAACTCGCTGTCTTAATTGATTTCTGATTCCTTTATCTGAACTGATGGTCAGGCGAGTGGCCTATTTACTGCCTGCATAGTTATTTGTGAATGATAATTGATGCTGAAAATAAGTTCATCTGGATTATGAGAGGCTGAGGGGGAGGAAGGTCCATATTGAGAGAAAGTGTGTTTTCTGTGCACCACAAGCATTGAATGATGTTAGCCATAGTGTTTGTTAACCCTTTATATAAGTATCTGATGCGGATAATTATATTCTGAGCATTTTTTCTTTGTTTGAGGATGTCACTGACTTTTATATGATGATGGATGCTCTCACAGAGGACACAGGAGGTACGAGAATGAAGAGGAGGCGGAAACCTTCAGAAAAAGGGCTGGAGTTGCAGGCAGAGAAGGTCAGGAAACCTTTGAAACCATTGAAATCTTCTAGTAGATTGTCAAAAGTAAAGAACAAATCCATTGTCGACCTTGATATTAGCAATGGTATTAATGAGGATGTTTCTGATGACTAGTATTAGATAATTGTACTTGTGAGTTATGAAAGTTTAAACGTTAACCTTCTGGATAGAATGAGGTGGAGAGGGGGTGATGAGTCGCACAAGTTCAATCATAATTATATTCTCATTTCTGGTTAGTCTTTGAAGTTTTGCTTCATTAAACTATTTGGTACTTCCGTTTAAATAGTGTCTAAGTTATAATAAGTTATTGAGTAAATTAATTATTTTATTCTTAATTTAATATTAATTTTTTAATAAAATCATTAAATTGAATTAATAATTATTACATTTAATTGAAAGTATTATAAACCGTTAACCTTCTGGATAGAAATGAGGTGGAGAGGGGGTGATGAGTCGCACAGTTTCATCATAAAATTAATAGTTCTCATTTCTGGTTAAGTCTTGAAGTTTTTGCTTCATTTAAACTATTTTGGTACTGGCTCCGTTTAAAATAGTGTGCTTAAGTATTATAATAAGTTATCTAAGTTATAATAAGTTATTGAGTAAATTAATTATTTTATTCTTAATTTAATATTAATTTTTTAATAAAATCATTAAATTGAATTAATAATTATTAGTCGTATACAAAAGGGTAAATATGGAACAAAATATTTACTATTCTTTGAAATTATAAATGTAATAAGTATTTATTTTTTAAATGTGTTTTTTAAATGTGTAAAGTATTATGGAATGGAGGTAATAAAATTTTAATAATAATTTATAAAAATGTCAAATGACCATTAAATGTATAATTATTTATATATTTTACAAAAGCATAAATGTGATAAATATTTATTTTTTCAAATATGACAAGTATTATGAAATGGAGGTAAGAAAATTTTAGTAATAATTTATAAAAATGTCAAATGACCTTTAAATGTATAGTTATTTTTATATTTTATTATACATAATAATAATAATAATAAATTATACATAATAATACATTATATTTTTTATTTTTATCATAAACAATATTTTATATTTTTTATATTTTATATTTTTTAGCATTTAATAAAAAATGTACAAGTATTATATATTAGTATATATAATATAGTAAGTGAGAGGTATAGTATATATAATATATATATATATATATTAAAGGTGAATGTAATTATTTTCAGTTTTTGATATCGTGATATGTATTATTTTCAGTTTTGATATGTGATATAAAAATATTAATAATTTTTTATAATAATTTTAAATAGACATTTATTGTTTATAATTACATAAAAATATTTATTTTAGATAGATCTTATTAGTAATTATTAGATAATAGGAAAAAGCTTCAAAATTTAGCATAAAAACACTCTAGTAGCTATCAAATCATTTAACCTCTTGTTCGGGAGGTGAAAACATTTTTTTTTTTCTTGAAACATTTGACGATTCATTGATAAAAAATATAACCCAAGTACATTATAACAACTCTATAAAAATAAGAAATACAAATATAGAAAATTGAAATCTTCTGTTTGAAAATAATCTTAGCAGTAGAGGTTAATATTATGTATAAAAAATTATCTATTTTCAAATAAGACAATAAAAAAGAAATTTCTACAATATTGTCTCAAACTTTATTTTTTCATAAACTTGCTACAATTGGCATTTACAAAAAGAGTTTCATATATCAAAGTTTAATGGAGGAATATATCGCATTATTAGGTTGCATTGATATAAAAAAAGATAATAGTTATTCGAATTTGAAGATTTGAAGTCTCTAATCACAAATAATCAATAATTCATCTTGTATTTCGAAGTGTCAATAAAACAAAGAAGACATCTCTTAAATAATGAGAAACAACTGTAGAGAAATTAATAAATAAAAACACAACCTCACTAAGAAGATACCAAAAATACTCTTAAATATTACAGATCTGATAGACTAAATTTAAATTTTATTTCAAATGATTATATTTTTTAAAATTATTAAAAATAAAAGTAAATAAAATAAAAAACCGATGGACAATGAATGGAAAAAAACCACTGCCTACCAAAGAAAATAGTCAATAGTGGTTTGAAACTAAAATCTAAAAAGAAACCTAAGAAGAAAGAGAGAACTCTAGAGATACAATTGAGTGTGGGTTCACTCATAGAAAACTGGAATAGTTTTCTACAAAAGTTTTTCAAGAAAACTAAAAAACGGAATTTTGTATTCAAATCAGTCAGTTTTCTACAGTTTTTCAATTGTTCTCCAGAGTTTTCCTTTATAGGGAAAGACATGTTTTCCAACTGTTTTCCATTTTTTTAAATGACATTTTCATAATTAAAATTATAATAACCGGAATTTTGTATTCAAATCAGCATCAGTTTTTGCTACAGTTTTTCAAATTGTTCTCCAGAGTTTTCGCTTAATTAGGGAAAGACATGTTTTCCAAGCTGTTTTCCATTTTTTTTAAATGACATTTTCATATATTAAAAAAATATAAAGGTTCTTAATAAAAATATCTATAAATAATTTTTTATTATTTAAAATAATTTTCATTTGAAAAAATAAAAATATTTAAGTAAATAAAATTTATATTAATGCTTTAATAAATAATTAATTTTATTATTACAAATTATTATTACAAATATATTATATTCTTTATTTTTAAAAAAATGATATTATTATTATAAATAATCAATAGTAAAAATTCAAAAACTTTTACATACAAATGCTTGCATTTACAAAACATTATTATTTAAAAGAAGAATAATTATAAATTTAATGTCTGAATTTTTTAAAACTTTCGATTAATTGTGTTTAGCTCCTGAAGTTTCTCTGACAAAGGATTCAACAGGAAGCAGAATTGTGGATAACAACGGTCCACACAAAACTACAGGCAATCCCGTTAAGCGGGATGGTCGTGCACAATGAGACTCCTAAGTTGGAACTGTAGGGGTCTGGGCAATCCCCGAACAGTTCAAGCACTCAAAGATTTTACTTTGAGTAATAAGCCCGCAGTGGTTTTTTTAATTGAAACTTTAGTTCAGTTTTTAATTGAAAAACTTTAGTTCAATAAACAAAGACTTGAGGGAGCGTGCTGGTAGGCAGTATGGGCTTATTGATGAATTCGTTTTCGCGGGTTGATTGCACACGGTAGGCAGCGCGGTTTGGGTCTTTATCTGGAATAATGAAAACCTTACTTGGATCGGTTCAAGGAAACCTTACTTGATGTTCAAGGTTTCTCGCAACATTGTATTGATGCATGGATTAAAGAAGGAGATTATTCATGGAGATTAACGGGATATTATGGGGTAGCTGATAGAAGCAGAAGACGTGCTGCCTGGAATCTTCTTAGAGCTTTAAGGGGTCGTTGCAACAAACCTTGGCTTATATTAGGAGATTTTAACGATTTGGCCACACACTCTGAAAAGTGGGAGGGTTGTTCTTACCCACAAGCTCTTATTGATGGCTTCCGAGAGGCAATTGATGATTGTGGCTTGACTGATCTCCCATCAGCTGGATACAGGTTTACATGGGCCATGAAACGGTTCGGAAAAGTTTACACGAGAGAGAAACTTGACCGAGCCATGGCAGACAAGAATTGGTCCGACCATTTTAGGGATGCAAAAGTTAATACACTTATCTCACCAACATCTGATCACGACCCAATCATTGTTCATACATCAGCAGCTACTACGGCAAACTCTAAAGCATTTAAATTTGATAACGCTTGGCTCTGTGATTCGGGTATTCATTTGATAACGCTTGCGCCTCTGTGATTCGGGTCATTCGCAGAAGCTGGTCGCCTCGGCTTTTGGGGGTACGATAGTGCAAATGGTGCATTTTGAGAGAAGCGAGATCAGTGCATTGATTGTCTTACGGCGTTTGACAGGAGCAGGAAATTAAAGAAGTTTTAGGGCGCCAGCAAAAAACCAGAGATATTTTACTCGAAACATTAGAAACATGGGATGAGGGAGGTGCGATTCCTTGAAATGTACACCAAGCCCTTGCAAGGACAAGTACAGCCTCTCCTAGCCGAGGAGGGAAGCTTAAGGAAAGAACGCAAAATTTGCTAAGCAAATTTTGGTCTACCCAAGGAGATTAGAAATAGCAGATTCTTCCAACGCAAAAACCAAAGCAAGACGCCCAGGGAAAAATACAATAGTAGGGATTACATTGATGAGCAATTGGTAATTTGGTCAACTAATCTCGTCTTGGCATTAAAAGATCAATACATAACTACTTTTTGGCTGACAATCTTTTTCAACGTGCAACGTCACACATCCAAAAATTTTCAAGTGCAAGTCAACATCTAGACGAAGTTTCGTACCTCACTTCTTTACTTTCTAGGAAAGTGAGCGAGGATGACAATGATTGGCTCACAGGGATTGTTTCGGAGGAGGAGGTTAGGTTGGCTATTTTTCACATGCACCCGGATAAGGCACCTGGCCCTGACGGACTTAATCCTGCATTTTACCAAAAATTCTGGGACATTATTGGCACTGATATTGTGAAGGCTTGCAATGACTGGCTACAAGCAAGTATTTTTCCTAATTCATTGCCAGATACTCTTATTGTGTTAATCCCTAAAATTGTTGACCCTAAAGAGGCTAAAGACTTTAGACCCATAGCATTGTGTAATGTTCTTTACAAAATAGTGTCTAAAGTTTTAGCTAATCTAATCGTTTGAAAATTGAGTTGCCAAAAGTCATTTCTGAACATCAATCTGCATTCATACCGGGTAGAGCTATTACTGATAATATTTCAATGTCCTTTGAAATGATGCACAACCTTAAAAGACAGAAGTGTCGTGGGATGGGATCTTGTGCTATGAAAATAGACATTAGTAAGGCTTATGACCGGGTTGATTGGAATTTCTTGTGGGTTGTTATGCTTAAATTGGGTTTCTCAGAAAAATGGATAGAGTGGATGAAAATGTGTGTTTGTGGAATAAATTATTCTGTTATTGTTAATGGAGAGATTGTGGGCCCAATTTTGGCTAGTAGAGGGTTACAACAGGGCGACCCGATTTCACCCTATCTCTTTCTGTTATGTGCGGAAGGACTCACTACTTTATTTGATGAAGCTGAGAGAAAAGGCTGGATTCATGGGGGTAAGGTAGGTAGAAGTTGCCCTCGCATTTCTCATTTGCTTTTTGCAGATGATTCACTCTTCTTTTTTAAAGCTACTACGAGTGAAGCAACAAAAGTAAAAGAAATTCTGCAAAAGTATGAGAAAGCATCAGGACAAGCTATCAATTTCCAAAAATCTGGTTTGGTTTTTAGCCCTAATACAGATGTGACTATACAGATGTGACTATGAGAAGGCAGATTGAACAGTTACTGGGGGTCACAACATCAGGGGAGGATAGTATATACCTTGGTTTACCTTCAGTTATTGGACGTAACAAGAGACATATTTTTGGCTTTCTAAAGGACAGAATGTGGAAAAAGATGAACAGTTGGTCAAATCATTTTCTTTCCAAAGCTGGTAAAGAAGTGCTTATCAAATCAGTGCTTCAAGCTATTCCATCCTACTGTATGAGTTTTTTAGAATTGCCCTTGACATTTTGTAATGAAATCCATAAGATGATGAATCGATTTTGGTGGCGGAATCGATTTTGGTGGCGAGGAAAGCAGGATGTAGGAAAAGGAATCCACTGGTTGAGTTGGGAAAGAATGTGTGGCAGTAAAGATAAAGGAGGTATGGGTTTCAAAAATATTAGATGTTTTAACATTGATATGCTTGCCAAGCAAGGGTGGCGTTTGCTAAACTGTGAGAACACCCTTTTCCATAAAGTTTTCAAGGCAAAATATTTTAGCAGAAAGGATTTTTTGGAAGCACCTTTGGGTAAGAATCCTAGCTTTGTGTGGAAAGGTATATGGTCAGCTAGCAAGGTGTTGAAACATGGTGTACGGTGGAGAGTAGTTGGCAATGGGGAAAAAATTAGGGTGGTTCATGATCCATGGTTACCAAAAGAGGCTCCATTTAGGGTAGTGGGTTGGCAAGGATTTATAGATGAGGGTTTGAGAGTTAAAGATTTATTTATGAGTGGGGAGAGAAAATGGGATGCTGGAAAAATCATCAGTTTATTTAGTGTGGAAGAGAGTCATCAAATCCTTAATATACCCCTTAGCATTAGAGATAGAGAGGATGTGCGAGTGTGGCATTTTGATAGAAAAGGGGTATATACTGTCAAGTCAGGTTACAAAGTGACTTGCGAGATTGGGTTGGTGAGTTTGGGTCATGGTGGAAGACAGTGTGGGATATTGAAACGCAACCTAAGATTAAAGACTTAATTTGGAGAGTTCTTAGAGGGGTCTTACCAACAAGAGAGAGACTTAAGAATAGGGGGGTTACTGTTAATGAAGGATGTCCTTTATGTGGTGAGGTAGATGTCCTTTATGTGGTGAGGTAGATGAGGTAGAAAGTATTGATCATGCTCTAATCAATTGCCACTTTTCTTGCGTATTCTTGATAAACCAGCGTTTATATATAGATGTAGGAGGATCTGTTTGGGAAGTAAGAAGCCCCTTTTTGCTAAAAAAGTCTGGAATCTAGGAGGCTTTCTTGTGCCCAACACTAACATTGCTTTTAAAGATTTTTTTATGCAGGTAATACAAAATAATGAAACTCCTAAACTTGCTAAATTTGCTAATATTCTATGGGGTATTTGGCACATGAGAAACAAATGGCTTTGGGAAAATGTTCACTTAACTCCCATTCAAGTCTACACACGAGCCATGCACTCCATGCAAGAATTCACTACAGCTCAGAGGCATACTCAAGTGGGTTTGATACATCAGCCCAATCCTAGTGGCAATTTAAAGTTCAAAGGGTCAAATAGTGCAGTAATGATTCACCTTCTCTCTGCATCAACTTTATCTACACCAACATTAGCACAAGTCCCCACCACTCTCCAAAGCCGGCGCCATTTTGTTGCAATAAAAAATGTCTGGATATGGTATTACTACATTTGAAGATGATGAAGGTATTTTTTTGAAAGCTATTTCAGGTTACTATGAAGGTACACCGGACTCGGCCATAGTTGAGGCGATTGCTCTTCGTCAAGGCCTACTTTTTGCTGTGCACTTCTTCCACAATCCAGGATGTTTTTATGTGGACTTGCAACTTGTTATTTTTGCTCTTAACTCTAGTGCTCCAGATTTCTCTTTTTTTGGTCTTGTAATTTAGGATTGTCTCTATTTACTAGAACTTCGCCCTGATTTTGAGGTCCGTTGGGTTCGTAGGCAAGCTAATATAGGAGCTCATACTCTAGCTAGAGCTGCCTATCGTCATGCTCGCCATGTTATTTGGGATAGTACTCCCCATTTTATGTTGGATTTTTTCTCTTAAATAATGAGATTTTAATCTTTTTACTCCCCATTTTATGTTGGATTTTTTCTCTTAAATAATGAGATTTTAATCTTTTCAAAAAAAAAAAAAAAATTGTGTTTAGCCTATGTGGCTCACCTGAAGTCCAAATAGGACGATAGTAGGCATGACACGTTATGAGGCAGAATCATTTGGATAAAAAATGTTGCGGTGGCTGAAAATGACATGGCAAGCTGAACCAACATATAACAAAAATGACTATATTAACCATTTCAATGACAATCTCCTTGATGTCGATCTAGGGTTTCATGAATGCTTAAAATACAAATTTCATCTTAAAAAAATTGAAACAATAAAATAAAAGTAAAACAAACTGTGAACTCACAACATATATTGATCATCCTAAAAAACTTAGAAAAAGGAAATAAAAATGAAAAAAAATCTATCAACTCAACTTTTTGAAATCAATCTCAAAAACACATCCATTACCAAAATGAAACCAATCAACTCATATCTTGAGTAACAAGTCTCAGGTTAGAGAAGGAAGAACCGAAAGAAGATATCTAGTTGAGCCTTTACGCCCTTTACTATTAAGAGAAATGTCCCGCTCTTGGCACACATTCTCTATGATGGGTTTCATTTCTGGTTTAGGAATGTTTTTCATGAGATTTGTATCCCACAATAAGCTAGCCCTGTATATTTCAGGGATAAATTTTAGCATTTAGCCCTACTGCAAATTCCCAAGTGCTTGAAAGTATACAAAGCAAATGCCATATCAAGCTACACATCTTGTATCACAAACAGTCTAACAGAAAATTGAATTAAAAAAAACAAATAGAAATCATAATGCATCACCAATACCAAAAAGGCAACAACTATAAAATAAAAATAAAAAATATATTTTAAAAGATAACACCGGAAGCAAACTCAAATACCTTTGCCAAAAATTTTTGCAATATAACAAAAAGCCAATAGTATCACATAAATTTGACTAACAGCTTCAATAATTTGCGAATTTCTAAATAGAATAAGTAGAGAAATTATCAATGAGTGGAGATTTATATTCAAAACTTGATGGAAATGCTTGTTTTGTTTCTTAGAGGAAGAAGTTTAAGTGAACTAGCTATTTTGGGAAGGAGGGGAGCAGGGACAGCCCAGAAATGTAAATTATGGTAGGGACAAATGGTTAGCATAAAGCTCCTAAAAGCCACAGGTATTAGGTTTGAACTCAGGACCAGCTGTGAGAATATATTTTTTTAAGGGAGGGTAGGGAATTCCCTTCAATGTTGCTGCTTTGTCCCTGGGGAGGATGATTTATCAATGGAAGAGGGAACCTTTCCAATAGTTGTTGATGCTGCAGATTGTTTAGAGGATTTATCAATGGAAGAAGGAATCTTTTCAGTAGTCGTTGAAGATGAAGATTCTTGAGATTCAGCAAGCTTGCGTAGTCTCTCTTGAAGAGCTCGTACCCTGTCCTCAGTCTTCCGGAGTTTTCTCCACCTGTAGGCAGTCCATAAGGTAAAACCACCATATACTACTATATATGATCCCCAAACATATGGATAGGTTTCTGCATTCTCTTTAATTTTTTGATACTGTTGTTCTACCATTTGTATGATACCTTCAGGAGCTTTGCTCTGCTCATTCTTTTCACTTTGCTGTTGACTAGCCATTTCTTCTGTCCTTTTCTCCTGAAATTTTGAGACAATAAAAAATCAGAACTCGAAAATCAAGCCAAACTCATGGAACGACAGCAAGAATATCATTCCAAATATTATCACTGAATGCAAATGGAGTCGATCATTTGCAATTAGTACAACAACAAAGGTCTCAGTTTTAGGCATCTGCATCACGAACTGGTTCGCTCCAGTCAGTTGGGTCAGTTAAATTGAAATATGCTCAGCCCTAGCAGAGGGTGAGAAGTGCAACCAGTAGGTATCAGCTACAGGTTGGTGCCACCTGAAATTTCAACCCAATATAGCATGTCCTTCAATTGATACTCTTATGCACAATTATTGATTATTGAACTCCCAGAAACATCAACTAAGCAGACTGTCATCTAAAAATCAAGCTTGCTTGAATCTGTAATTTTGATATATATATATATATATATAATAAAGAAAATTATTTCTTCAATCAGATCATGCATAATACACTTCTTGAACTACAAATTAAAAACAGTAAATTATTAGCAAAGAAATATTTTTTTTTTTTTTTTTATATTAATATATAATTAAGAAAATTATTCTCTTGTCCATTCAGATATGCATATCACCACTTCTTGTAACTAACAATTAAAAACACGAGTAATTATTAGACAAAGTAAAATATTTTTTTTTCTTTTCTTGTTATCTAAATAAAAAAAGCCGAAGGGAATTACTTTTGTTCCAGTACATATTTTTTTTTTTTTTTTTTTAAAAAAAAAAGCCGAAGGGAATTACTTTGTCAATTACATATGAATTACAATGAATGGTCTATTACATATAGGAATAGAATTTCAACTTTAAAAAATACAGTGTAGCAACTGCAAGATTACATTTTACTTTGCATATATACTCCCTCTGTCCCATTTTGCTTGCATAGTTTGATAAAATACGCATATTAACAATTTAATTAATAAAATTATTTTACCCTTCATTTAATAAAGGATCACAAAGGTTATAATGGAAAATATAATTATTTATTTATACAAATTTAAAAACATTGCAAACATTTTGGGATTTCCAAAAAAACAATAACAAGCAAACAAAATGGAACGGAGAAAGTATTATATAAAATAATTTAATAAATTTATCAAGTCATATATATACATGAAAATAGTAAAATTTATTAAAATAAAAATACTACATTAATTATATTTCACTATAATAATAATTTCAACAAAAAATTTAAAAAATAAATATTACATTATAATATACTGTAATAAAATAAATAGTAAAAAAATTTAAAATAATAATAATAATTTCTATACTAATAATATTAGTGTGATTTTCAATAAATTTCATACTTAATAAATTTAACAAATATATTTTTTAATTTTATAAACAGATAAGGATATTAAATAAAATTATTTTCATGAATGAGAGTAAAATATATAATTTGAAAGAGATACGATTTTCTATAAGTGTCACGACCGGAAACCAAGGGCCAGATCGGCACTAGAGCTCAGGTAAATTTAAGCCCCTTGAGGCCCATAGTAAGCCTAAACCACAAAGTCCATATACGCCAAATGAATTCTTACGAACAGTAAGCCCATATTATTTTATATAAATCAAGTAATCACATATCCTTGGCCCAATTCCAACATCTCAAATTAATTCATGACTTGGGCCAATTTGCAATACGTAAATGCTTCCTAACATACTAAAATGAACACTCATCTAATCAAACACATAGCACAACACTCACATACAAGTACACATTCACATAATCAAACACGTAGAGATTGATTTATGCGTCACCGAAACCCCCATGAACCATCTTCACACATAACCCATCCTCTCATGACACGTGCACCAGGGAGCCAATCCCATACATGGTTGACCGGTCTCAACCTCACTTGATCAGCGCTCTCATTTTTTTTTTTTTTCATGCTCTCTTTTCTTTTCCATATCAACAGGAGGCCACCCTGTGGCTTTTCCATATCATTCATATCATTAGATGTACACAGGACACCAATCTCTCCATACATGGCCGATGGTATCATATACTGCCCTTACAAATCCGTGGTAACCCACTTCATCTCAATTCTACACAAACAAGACATAGCAATATCATAATACAAATAATCAAACTAATGCAGCACATTAATAAACAAAGGTTATGCAAATGTATAACTATAAATATATATGCAAATAAGTAGAAAAGCAATGAATGTTTATGCAATAAATTAAATAAGTAATAATTAAGTAGGAAATTATACATTATGTAGTAGTATCTCTACACATGAAGCAAATAACAAAGCACTATTTATTGTAGCGGACAAAAGTTCTAGTTCTGATTTTTTTTTTTTATTCAGGAGTAGTCAACGAGTTCGGTCGATCTATAAGAAATTGAATTGAGAGGAGAGAAAGGAATAAAGTAAGAAATCTCTTTAAATAAATCTAGCAACTAATTTACTAGCTACAATTATAAGTAATTAAAACTCTGTCAAAATTTTGACAGAACCCCCGCTAAAAATAGGACTATCTACCTGTTCAGACAATATCAAATATCTAACATTTATTAATCAAATTCACACAGCCGATCTATCGGACAATCAACCAAATCAAACACTCATCCTCCTTTTTCATACCCGTTTCAACATTCAACAATTTTCATTTATTACTCTTTACTTACAAGTTCACAATCAAAATCTCAACTAAAATATTGAATCTCATATTAACAACAACATCCATTGCTCAAATCCCATACTCAAGGAAAAGTAGAGTTCATAACTCATCTATCAAAGTTTTTAATTAATCCCACCAAATAATTAAACAGCAATAACTGTGCAATTTACATTCTTTTCTCACATTACAACTTTAGAAAGCTAAATAATTTGGCAACCGCATAGAAAATTTCTGGAATTCAATTATTCATTACATAAAATCAGCTAACATATAAGAGGTAGCAAATAACTGGTGTAGACTGTCCACTCACCACCTTTTCTAACTTAAATTATAACATAATTGTTGCCAAATGAAGAGAATCTATTTACAACATCAATATAATTTCAATTCAAGCTGAACTCATGGAATATCTCTAATCTGATACTGCCAATCAAAGAACCGTTGTTATCTAATCCAAACTCATTTTTCATATGCTAATTAATTCATTTCCCATTTATGGTAAATATACAACCTTCCTTTCAATCTAAGTACAGTCAAACTCATGAAAACAAACAGTATAGCTGCTAACTTTTTCATGATTCTCTCGTTTTCTAAATTCCTTAATAAACATTACTAAGATTACTACCATGCACCAACAAACCTCAAATCTCAAACCAAAGTTAGCCATAAAGACATCAATTCCTTTATTATCTTGCAAGAAATTGGTTTATAATTTTATTTCTTAACTTGTTTTAAATAAAAGCCATGGAGATTCCCATGCAGCTTCTGCCATTAGAACAAAAAATCAATTTCCTTTACCCAATATGTATAGCAATCATATAACTCTTCTCATTAAATAACATGAATTCAATTTATGAAATTAGTTAGCAATTAAATCTAAATTCAGTCTCATCTAAGCGCATGAACAGGGCTCCATGAACCATAACTTCTACACATCTAAGATTCAAGCTTCAAACACATCAAATTATCTAAAGGAAAAATCATATTTTGGTTCCTAAATTGCAAGTTACAACTTTAACACTTCTCATATAGCAAGATTAAACGAAGAACGTTCCTAAATTGCAAGTTACAACTTTAACACTTCTCATATAGCAAGATTAAACGAAGAACTCCTAAAATTTCCACATGAACAGTAAATTAAAATCTAGATAGCTTACTAACAAATAAAATACCCCCCATTCCTTTAAGTCCTATTAAGGACATAAATATAGCATTCATTCTCTATCTAGCAAATAACTAATTTACAAAAATGCACTTACTAATAAGACTTCCTTATTTTGATTACTTTACATTAAGAAATTACATTAAACCACATTTGCTGCCATCTCAAACTATAACCCATGTTTCTTTCTCAATCTCATCCTTAGTTATTATCAACGATACTTGTTACTTGTACATAGTACATCTATAGGCTCAATATATAGGTTCAATTGACATAACTCATAAAATTTTACTAACTAGATGCTGCCAAGCTAAAGAAATCAGAATTTCTGATTAGAACCCATACATTTCTTGCCCATTGGCTCCTTTCTCAACCAAAACATGATTTATCACATCATATGTCCCATATCAAAGTAATAATGTTAGCAAATAGTTAGATTAGCTGCTGCCATTTCAAAATCATTCTCAATTCCCATCAAACTTGATGATTAGAACATCCAGAACAAATTATGAAAAAGCATATATATATATATATATATAATATTATATATAATATATATATATATATATACCACCAACATAAACTTGGTTCAAGCAAAAACCTGTGATTTTCCCTAGCTAGAGGCTGTCACTATATCAAAGAAACCTTAAGCTCTTGATTAAACTCATACATTATATGCTAGTTAACCTATTTCCCATCAAGATTAATTTAGTTTGCATCATATCAGCAATTATTCAAGTTGAATAGTTAAAGTGGCTGCTGCCATTTCAAAGTTCCTTAATTCCATTACCAAATTCTGTGTTAAACTAAATAATTCATTCATTTCTATATGGAATTTCAGTTTATACCTCAATTAAGAAACAATAGCAGAGTTTTTAATTAGCATCTATAATACATAAGCTAATTGTTTCATTTTCCATCAAAGTTTTAAAGTATAATATCAATCTCCTTCATATTATATCAAGAACTCAGGCTAACAGCTAAAATAGTAGCTGCCATACTAAGGGATCCTCGATTTCTTCATAAAATTGCAATAGAAGCAATAATCTACCTATTTCTATACATTTATCAATTATATTTGCAATAGGAATTCAATTCGTATACCAACTAGAAGGTAAAGATCAAAATTTCCATCAAGAGCTAGCATATATGAGCTAGCTTATATATATATTATCATATATATTTATATTTATATATATATATTTACTACTAGATAATATATCTAAACTTCGGTGAATATATAGCTTTGCAATTGCAATTAAATTGTATTTATTCAATTATAGACTAGACTTTTTCTATTAACTCATGGCGTGTATATACTAGATAACTTATCTAAAACTCGGATTATAGCTTGCAATAATAAATTTTTAGCAAAATTTTCTAAACTAATCTGCATAAACAGTAGCTAGGGGTCCCGATTTCTACACTAACTCCATTGATGCCTCAAATCCTTCAACTAAGATTAAAGGACTCATGAAATATATCTAAGAGGGTCGAAATATGCTTACCCGACTGTAGAATACGGCGAAAAATCAAGGAGGAGCAAAGGCAGTGTTGAAAGAAGCTGTCGGTCGAAGAGAAATCGTAGCTCACTCTTGCTGCGCTCGCTGGAAGAGAAGGAGAGAGAAGATGAGTGGTGAAGAGACGGAGCAAGGAGCTCCGGTCGGCGCAAATCGAACGCAGGTGGCCGGAACGCAGCTTGAATCGCAATTACACAGCCTCCTGCTTCTCTTCGACTTGCGCTGAAATCGATCGAAAGAGAGGGAGAGGGAGTAACAGAGAGCAATGCCGGCGCAGGAGGAGTCGGCGACGTTGGCCTAGGGTGACGATCGGAAAATCAAGAATGGGAGGGAAAAGGGACTGAGGCAGGGCCTAGAGGGAAATAGGGAGAAAGATGTCCTGGGCAAAATAGTAAATTCATTTTCTAGGGCTTTTTAGATTGATTTCGATTCGATTTGAGCTGGGTTTTTGCTGTGTTCTCTTTTGGTTTATAGACTTTTTTATTGGTTTGGTTTATTTTTTAGGTTTGGTTTCTATAGATAATCATATTAAATTTTATCAAATAATTTAACAAAGTAAAAATATATTTATTTTTGAAAAATGAAAATGCCCTTTTATCCCAATGGAAAAATTTTATTATTTAAATTTTAAATGAAAATTTTTTAAAATAAATTTTTGGGTCGTTTTAATAAGATAAAAGGGAAATTTATTAAATAAATTATAATTAATAATTTTTATTAATACCTGCAACTATTGAATAATAAGAGGATAATATATTCGGTGTCTGAACTTTCAATTTTTTTTCTATTTTGATATGTTAACTGAAAACGGTAATGATTAAGTATTTGACTTTATAAAATTTTACGATCAAATGTCTCCGGACGATACATCCGTGGCAAATAGAAAAAATGATTGTGCATTTTTTGAGCCTAATTTTTGCCTTACATGGCGATAAAGAGCTAGACTATTTGCAAATAACCCGCCGCTAACATGGAATTGACCTGAGATCTGCATTTTAATCTCCATTTATTGCATCCCACCCACCTACTTCTCTTTCTTCTAATCTTCTCTTTGAATCTAAGCTCCTCAACAACGTGCATTTTATCCCCTCCCCTTTACTAACACTTTGGCCTGGTGTTTGTTTCCCAAAAGTTTATTTCATTATTTTATTTGCTTGCAGTCAACGTTGAAGAGAAAATAGTCAGTCTTATTTTCAAAATACCAAAAAAAAAAAAAAAATCACTGATAATGATAACATATATCATTTTACCATGTCATTATAAAGTATACAGTGTTTTTTTTTATAAAAGCTTTATATTAGTATATTTGAATGTTAATTTTTGTATTTATCTAGACATTATTATCCAATTATTTTATTTTTGGTTGTCAATATACTAATATTTGATTTTCTTTCTAGTTCAATTTATAAGAAGCTATAAAATAAATTAAGATATTATAATATGAAAATTAGTAATTTATGAAAATAATAATCTATTTAAATATGTATTAATAAAATTAAGAAATAAAAGTGTTATATACTTTTAAATTCAATTGTCCCTGTATAAATTGCAATGCAATGCAATTGCCCATCCCTTGAGGACTGCAATTCAATTATCCCTATGTATGTTCAACTCTATTATCAATGACTGCATCCCCATCCCTAGAGGAGTCCAAAACCAAATACAAAATGTAAAAAAATTACAAACGAAGGCAACAGAAATTGAAACTCAAACTGAAGTAAAATCATAAATGGCATCAAATAAGACCCATATCGAACTCACTCTCGACCCACACCTGAACAACGTCGAATCATACGAGACTCTCTCTTGGTGCTTAGATTCAAATCGGCTTTTCCCACGTGAGAAGATGTAAGTTCTCTTTCTTTTCTTTTAGGGTAATTTATTGTTTTTGTAGTTGTTTTCAATTAGCGGCTATTAGTAAAGTTTTGAAATTTTGAAGTCTTTGAGCTTAGATTCAAAGAGGAGATTAGAAGAGAGTTCTGTTTTTGTGGTTTGGTTACACCTAGCGTTGGAAGAAAGAAAAGTAAGTAGGTGGATGCAATAAATGGAGGTCAAAATGAGGATGTCAGGCCAATTCCATGTCAGCAATGGATTGTTTGACAAATGGTCTGGCTCTTTATCGCCATATAAGCTGCCAGTCGTAAAAATTGGGCCACAAAAGTGCACAATTATCTTTTCCATTTGTCATGTCATTTAGAGATAGTTAATTGTAAAATTTTAAAAATTTAGACATTCAATCGTTGCCATTTTCTATTGAGATATCAAAACAGAAAAAAATTGAAAGTTCAGACGCTGAATATATAACTATCCCTATAATAAGTGATACAATCATTGAAAAAAAAATATAATTATTATCAAAATATTGAAATAAGTAATTTACACTACAAATTATGTAGTAAGTAGTTTTTATTGGATACGAGACCCAGATAGGCATGGCCACCGGTTCAGGTTGAACTGGAACTGAATCGAAACTGAGCCATATTGTAGACGAGCCGGAACTGTTGGTTCAAATTTTTGAACCGGAATCAATGGTTTAAGGGCCGGTTAAGGTTCATGTGAATGTTAAATTCTAAATTTAAATCAGTTTGCAGCCGGCGGTTCCGGTCTAGTTTTTATCGATTTTTTTTTTTTTAAAATTATAGTCACTTAGCCTATTTTATAAAATTTAGCATATGATTATATTGTTTAACACAAATGAGAGTTTAATATTTTTTTTCCTTTTAAATATTTTACTTAGTTCAAAATTACTTTGTTTGAAGCATTTTTGAAAATTTTCTAATAATTTATTTAATTAATAACATTTGGGCAAAATAAAATGATAATTTATTTAATTATTTTATAAAATTAATTAATAAATGCCTTAGAATTAAAATTTTATTTTTTTAAAAAAAATTATACACATCGCTGGAAACCGTGATTGAACCGTCGGTTCATCGAATCGAAACCTGTGATTCAAGGGCCGGTTCAAATTCAATATTTTAAAAATCTTGAACCGCTGGTTCATTGCCTAAACCAAGATATGTAGTGAGTATTTTTTTTTTTTTTAGATACATGGGAGGCCCAAATTAATTTTGTGGGCTACACAGCAGAAGACAATCCTCCTCTTAGAACAACATTCATCAAATTGGTGATAACTTTTGTGGTAGAAAGGACTCAAACTTGAGATTTTTCACTCCCTACATCTTCTAAAAGAGGTAGAAAGATCAACCAGACTACACCTAATTGGCTATGTAATGAGTAGTTAACACTTTAATGGTATATATTTAATTATTTTACTAATTAAATTCAAAGCTGCTCAAACTTTGGGTTTAATCTAGTTTTCAATCAGAGAAGATTAAGGTAAACTGATTTGATTTGATTTTGATTTTCGATTTATTGGTTGAACTGCCTAAACGATTTGAAACTTAAAAGTTAAAACTATATTTTTTAAGATTTTAAAGTTTTAGGGTTTGGGATTATAGGATTTTAAATTTGCTAACTAGGTAAAAGAAAAAAAATATAAAATTTTAACGTTTTCGATAAATTTAGTTAATACATTTAATTGTATCAATTACTACCTCAAATTTATTTTTTCTTACCAATTACAGCCTTCATCCATTAGTTTGTTGCTTACTTGGCATTTAGTTGACTCCACAACATGTCAGTTCATATCCATGTGTCATTATTTGGCTGTTTATCCTTGCTTTAAGAATCTCTAAATATGAAAATTGCGTTGTTGAGACAATCTAATTTCTACTTCACTACAAGTTTGAAAGAATCTGATGTGCTTAATGGACTCTTCATGGACCTTCGGCAAGCGACTCGCATAGTCAATAATCCTAGAGTCTACCAAATAGATTTCTTTACTCTAGATTCGCTCTTGCAGCTGCATCACTCGATTGCACTAATCAATCAGGTTCTAGATGGAGGCTAGAATTAATAACAAAAAATAAATATAGGGTATTGATTAATAAAATTAAAAGTATCGGTTAAATTTGAAAAACTAAAAAATTCAAGCTTTCTTTGATGATTAAGACCAAAAAAAAGTAATGAAAAAGAAAAAGTTATGTAGTTGGACCATCTGCTCTATCTGTTCGAGTTTCACTTCTCCGGAGAAGGTGATATGCTAAAAATGAAAGTGTTCACAACGCATCCGAAAAAAAGAAAAGCCTTATTGGTCAGTTACTCCACCCACTAACCCTCTCCCCTTCCCTTAAAAAAAAAAAAAAAAAAAGAATTTTGACATCTTTTTCAATTTTTGTCGATTCTTTAAATTTTATCAATTATAATACTGAATTTAATTTTTTTGTAGTAATTATAAGTTCGTCCGAGAACCGTTAAAAGCTTATGATGTAGCCATTAATGGGCTTCACACGCTGCAACTTCAATACTGTATGTACATGTCATGTCATCATTTTAAAAAAGGCTTAAAGATAAAAAAGGCCTAAACTTTGATATTCTTTTCCATTTAGCCATATTTTTAATTTTGTCTATTACGCCACACTGAAAATTTTTTAGAAAATGAGAATATAAATAACACAAAAAAATTTTGTTTAATAAAATGAAATACAAACTAACTTTTAAAAATGATGCAAGTTTTGAATTAAAGCCAATGATTTAAAATTTAAGAATTAAAATTTAGTGAAAGTATATAATTTTATGATAAAAAAATACATATACTCATCCATGTATTTCAAGAATTAAAATTTAATATAACTTTTCTCCTCTCTTTATATATATGATATACATATAAGGGTGGCCATTTTCCGGTTTTCAGAACTGTGAGGATCCAGAATCAGTCCGAATCGGACCGAAACCGGGGTCAGAGGTTTGATTTTGGTTCTAACTTTTAAGGAACTATGAACCAGTGGTTCCAAGAACAAGCTAGAATCGGTAGTTTCGACGGTTCGAACTGGTGATTCCACCAGTTCCAACAATCTTTTTTTAATTTTTTCAAATATTTTTGTGAAATTCCAAAATTAACCCTTCCAATAACTATATAACGACTAGTTTTAAAGGTATTTGTGGAAAATTGATTTTTTAGATTTACTGTAAATATCCCTTTTCATTTTAAAAAATAAAAGCTTTTTTCACAACAAAAAAAGTTCTAAGCCTTTTTTTAAAATAAATAAATTAAGTCTAGTGTTTTATTAATTTTTTCTTAAAGTATTTTCTAAAAATTATTTCATAAATATTTAAATTTTAAATTTTCAACAAAAATGTTCTCTAATTTTTCATTTTATAATTATGCGATTAGCTGGAAAATCAATCAGAGAACCGACCAGAACCGTCGATTTCGAACTGTTAAGAAATTGGATTTGGAACCGTAACCGTTCGGTTCTAAATTGTAACTGGAATCGTCAATTTTTGATTGGGTTTCGGTTTCAGATTTTTTGGAACCGAAACCGTTGGTTCTAGAACCGAAACCGACGGTTTCGGAACTGTCGCCACTCCTATATACATATTACTGTTTTTTCCTGCAATAAAGACGTGTATAAGAGTGAACTACAACACTCTATGTCATTTACAAGCTAGTTTTTTGCAAAAAAAAAAAAAAAAAAGGTTCAAAGTAACAATTGAAAAAAAAAAAAAGTATCAATCTAGATTGAAAAGAATATAAAAGTTCAAGCCTTTTTTGATACAATGGTAGGTCAACTGAAATGGCCATATATGTTAAGAATGTCACACTGGCTAAATATCATCCACAAAGGTCATATAAGGGTGGCAATCTAGCTAGTTAACTAGTTAGTATTAACATTTTACCATTGGTTGGCTCAATCCCAAGTAAGCTCACATCACATATTTTCATCTCCTGGGTGTTAACCTCTTATCCAATTCACTTTTAATATGTTATAAAAGCATATCCGGTCCAATTCAATTATTACTTGGTTTACCAGTGTGGCCACTACATCTCAATTCGGGCTTTCATCCGGATTTCAATAGCAATAAGGTCAATTCAATTTCAAGGGTACAAAGCTCAGTTCAATAAAGCTTAGTTCAATTTCAGGGGTTTCAAAGGTAAAAGTGTCAAGTGTCAATCGGATGTCCAATCTTGGTTGCACTTGAGGGGACTTGAGGGGGAGGGTTAAAAATCTCACTTTGACTAAATATCAAATCCATAAAGGTCATATAAGAGTAGTAAACTAGCTAGCTAATTGGTAAGAAATAACCTTTAACATTGGTTGGCCTGACCCTAAATTAGCCCCACATCACATAGTTTCACATTATGAGCTCTAACCTTTTACTTGATTCGCCTCTACCCTTTCCACTTCAAATATGGTATTAGAGTAGGTTCCACACGGTTAAGTTATTATTCAATTTACTGGTGTTGCCGTTGCTTCTTAATTCGGGCTTTCGTCTGGATGTCCAGTCTCAATAAGGCCAATTCAATTTCAAGGTAAAAAGCTCAGTTTAATTTCAAGGGGAGAATTTCAAGTGTCAAGTGTCAACCGGATGTCCAGTTCCGGTTGCACTTGAGGGGGAGTTGGCAAGCTAGCTAACTAGCTATTCTTTAGTATTAACCTTTTTAGCATTGGTTGACCCAAGACCAAGTAAGCCCACATCACATATTTTCATCTTATGAGTTTTAACCTCTTACCCAATTCACCTTTATAATTCTTATAAAAAATTAAATTCAATGCTATAATTGATAATTAAAATAATTAGCTAAAATTGAAAAAGAAGTGTTTCAAATTCAAACTTTTTTATCAAAGGAAAGGCGATAAAGAAGGTAACGATAATGAGACACTACTATGGGAGTTTGTTATAATAGGGGAGACAAGATTTTATTGTTTGGAAACCTAAAATGAAAATATTTTCCTTGCCTCCACATTGTCGCTTGCAAACCAAATAACATCTTTTTTCCAATTTATTGGGAATTTGTTTTGAAAATAATAAATAAGAAAGGAAAAAAAATTACACAAGAACACAAGTTTATATGGTTCAACCAATAAGGTCTAAATCCACGGGCGAGATCTCTATAGTTTTATATTGATTGAGAAATAAGGTTAGAAGAGAATAAAGAAACTCTTTAAGAGATTGAACTCAACATATCAGGCTTCAAAAAAAGGACTCCTTTTTATACATGCTTCACCAATAGTTTTCGAACACTAGTTATCATCTCCTATTTTTTATGGAGAACATGGAGAACATGTGTGCAAAGTAAGACTCTGATGGAGACGTAGTGAAGATTATGGACTTCACATATTCCAAAAAACCTCAACAATTCTCCCACTTGAAGCACACTCTCAACCAATAAAAAACAAATCAAAAAATCTCGCCATCAACCATCTTCTATAGTGCTTTAAGTCCAACAGAAGTATTGCACCAAACAAACTTCTCTTTAGCCACAAGTTTTGTTAACATGTCTGTAACATTTAATTTTGTACTAATTTTCTACAATAAGAAATGCCCTTCTTCAATTGCACTTTGAACAAAATGATAACGAATATCAATATGTTTTGTCCGACAATGAAAAGATGGATTTCTTGCTAAATGCAATGCACTTTGACTATCATAATATATATAAATTTTATCCTGCTTTATCTTGAATTCATTGAGAATCTTATTCAACTAGATTGCTTCTATACATGCATGAGTCATGGCTACATATTTTGCTTCCATTGTTGATAAAGCCACTATTAAATGTTTGCTTTAAGTTTTGCACATGACTTCTATGTTTATTTTATTTTTTTATTTTTTATTTTTTTTAAATAAAACCTAGTCAATATGTAATCCTATACTAAAAGGGATGTTATTTGTTATGTGATTTTTATGAATCACGATTAGGTTTGCTGATTTTTCTGAACTTCTATTAGCTTTCTGTTTGTAATTAGCTATTTAAACTAAAGGCTGATATGGAATAAGATATGTGAGTTTTTATAGTTTCTTACTTCTCTCTGTTATTTTTGCCTATCTCTCAATTCCTTCCTCTGAGTTTTGACTTTCAATACTCACAACTAGTATTAGAGCTTATTTCTTGAAGGACCTATGTGTATGATGGAGAGTTAAATCAGCCATTCCAACCCTTCTCCTCTAACTTTTGAAGGAGAGAATTATCAATATGGGTTATGAGAATGATGTCTTACTTTGAGGCTATAGATATTTGGGAAGCCGTGGAAGAAGATTATGAAGTTGTTCCTTTACCAAATAATCCTAATGTGGCCCAATTGAAAAATCATAAGGAAAAGAAGATAGAAAATCTAAGGTAAAAGTAACACTTTTGTTGTTGTTTTAGAAACAATCTTCACAAGGATCATGTCTCTTAAATCTGCAAAAGAGATTTGGGATTATCTTAAAGAAGAATACAAAAGAGATTAAAGGATTTGATGCATACAGATGTTCGATTTATTGAGGGAGTTTGAATCGCAGAGGTTGAAAAATTTTGAGTCAACCAAAGAATACTTAGACAAATTATTGGGGATTGCAAACAACGTATGATTGCTTGGCACTCAAATTTTAGATTCAAGAATTGTTCAAAATATTTTTGTAACTTTGACAAAGAGATGCAAAGCTGCTATTACCTAAGAGACATTTGAAAGGAATGGGTAATACACTATTATTCACAATAATAATCAGTATAAATATACAAGTAATGTAGTTGAGAGAACCACAAAAAATAAGGAAAGGATATATACAAAAAAGTAACAAATAACTAATTACAAGATAGGGAATATTCCTTATCACAATATAAACTAGTCCAGTTTCCTAATACGCCTCGTAAGATGGCGGGTCGGGACAAGACGCTAATCTTAGATTGAAGCTGAATAAAGTCTTGTGTAGATAAAGCTTTTGAGTAGATTAGATAGTTGATCTTTGGAAGACACATGAGAGACACGAAGTGTCCTAGCTTGAACTTGTGTGCGAACAAATTGATAGTCAACTGCTATATGCTACATGCATGAGTGCAAAAAAGGATTTGCAGCTAAACAGGTGGCCCCTAGGTTGTCACAGTAAATAATCGAACACTAGTAATTGAAATATGAAGCTCAAGAAGGAGGTTACGCACCCAAGAAATATCAACAGATGTAGAGGCAACGAACCTATATTCTACTTTGGTAGAAGAATGTGCTGCAGTTTTCTGTATCCTAGAGGACCAAACAATAGGATTAAGACCTAAAAATATAATATGAGCATTGGTGGACGTACGATCATCACGATTGCCAGCCCAATTAGCATTAGAAAAAAGCATGTAACACACAAGGAGAATCTTTGTACAGGAACAAACCAGAGTCAAAAGTGCCATTAAAATAGTGCAAAAGGTGCTTAACTACAGACCGATGACTAACCATCGGCCGAGAAGTGAACTGAGAGAGTTTATTAACAATAAAGGGAATATCTGGCCGAGTTAAAAGTAGATATTGAAGAGTACCAACAATAGCTCGAAACTCAGATGCATCAGCTAAATGAGCAGAATCAACAAGACTCAAAGAGGTAGAAGGTGATAATGGTGTAGAAACAGAATTTGCCCCTTGCATTTTGAGGTTTCTCAAGTAATTCTCGAATATAATTTTACTGAGAGAGAAACAAACCAGTATGAGTGTAGCTGACCTCAACACCTAGAAAGAACTGTAAGTCACCCGAGTCTTTGATAAAGAACCGCTTGCTGAATTTATGAATAATTTTTTCCACATCCTGAGAGTTGTTACCAGTGATGATAATGTCATCAACATAGACAAGAAGATAAATAACAATACACACTTTGGAGTAAATAAATAAATTGACTGATTGAGAGTGAATGAATCCAATTGAAACAAGAAATTGTCGTAGCTCATGGTACCAAGCACAGGGAGATTGTTTGAGGCCATAAAGAGATTTTTTAAGACGACATACATGAGCAGGAGCTTTTTCATTAATAAACCCAAGAGGTTGCTCTATAAAGACAGTTTCAGAGAGTTTCCCATGTAAGAATTCATTATTCACATCAAACTGTCTCAAAGGCCAATCATAAGTAACAACAATAAACAGAATAATCCAGATTGCAAAGTCTTTAACTACAAGATAAAAACTTTGATCAAAATCCAAACCTGGTCTTTAAGTAAAGCCCTGAGCAACTAAACGTGCTTTATACCGAATAGGTTTGCCATTAGAATTATATTTTATTCGAAATGACCATTTGTAACTCACCACATTTGAGGTCGAGGAGGCTGGCATAAGTGACCATGTTTGTTGTTTCATAAGTGCAAGATATTCTTCCTTCATAGCTGCATGCCATTTAGGATTTTTAGTGCTTGTGCAACAATTTTGGGTACGTAAGGCTTTTGCAGTATGGTGGATTTCGTAGAAAGATAAAGTCAGTTGATCGATTTGTAGATATTATTACTACTACATGTGATCATGTGACAAGTTTGTTGTGGTGGTTGTATGGGTTTAGGCTCCAAAGGTAATGAAGCAACCAAAGACTCAAAAGATTAGGTCAAAGAGGCAGAAGTTTGTGTAGCTAAAAATGGAGAAGTTGATTGCCTTGGGTTACTGGAGAAAGTCTGCATAGGCGATGACATATCTGGTGGAGTGAAAACCATAGATGATGTCAGGTGAGGAGCATGTGACACGTCAACAGTACCAGAGTATGTGGGTAGGACAAAATGAACAAGCGACTAGGTATCAAGAGTAGAAGATGTGATGCGTTCAGACTTATTATCCAAAGAAGAATAGGGAAAGCTCAACTCAACAAAGTCTACATGTTAGGAGAGATAAAGTTTAGAGGTTAAAATATCAAAACACTTATAAGCACTTTGATTGGAAGGTTTAAAAATATCAAAACACTTATTAAAGCACTTTGATTGGAGAGTTACAAGAAACACACATGGTGAGGAGCGTGGTTTTAAATTTTGAGCATTATAGTGACGAAGCCATGGATAGCCCAAGATAACCAAAGGACGAAGTTATTATAGTTGGGTTTTGGTGACCAATGAGACGAAAGAAAGAGAGTATATGCATGACAGAGGTGGGCATTTTATTGGATTAGATAAAGCTGCGGTTTTGAAAGGGCATATGACCTAGAATACAAAGGTAAATTTGCAAGAATTGAAGCATGGTTGACACTAGGTTTCTTATGATGTGCTGATGATAGTATTCAGTAGTTAACATTATGTTCAGGAGTGTATGGTGGATTGTAAGAAAATGAGAAATCTATTTTCTGAAGAAATGATTAAGATTGAAATAAACTTTACACCATTATCAGAGTATAACGACACAATTTGGTCTATAAAATATTTTTTAACCAAATTTCTTAAATGAGTGGAAAAAATTATGGAACATCAGCTTCTTTGTTTAAAGGAAATAACCAGATTTATTTTTTGGTTTAAAATGATCAACAAGAAATTAAGTAATAGTGAAAGGCCACTAATGGAAAGGAATAAGGGTTGGGACCCCAAACATCGAATAAATTAATTTAAAGGAGCTTTTTGGTAAAATGATCAACAAGAATTAAGTAATAGTGAAAGCCACTAATGGAAGGAATAAGGGTTGGACCCCAAACATCGGAATAAATTAATTTTAAAGGAGCTAGACTTTTTATTGATGATTCAGAAAATGTACTTTTGTGCATTTTATTGCATTTACAAGAATCACAAAAAACTTATTATCAACTGAAGATGAAATAGGTAAATGAAGATTCTTTAGAAATTAAACGTAGGATAGGAGTGGAAGGATGACCAAGACGTCGATGTTAGACAGATGAGAATTAACAGTTATGTGAGAAATATATGGTTTAGACAATATGGATATTGGAATGTTAGGTGGCCACTCATAAACACCATCATTAGGCTTTCCTTCTGCCAAAAGAGTCCCTATGCAAGAACCCTTTGTAGTAAACGAATAAGGTTAAATGTGACCTCAACATTATTAGTAACAAAAAATTAGTAAAAAGAGATAAGGTTTTTATTCAATGCAGGAACACATAAAACATGAAACAAATGTAAAGGGTGAGATAAAGAGGACAGAGAGATAGAACCAGTATGAGTTGTAGGGTAGCTGTTACCATCACCAAGCACAACATCTTCAGCACCATCATATTCTGAATGCAGAGACAAATTTTAAAGATCCCGACTAGCATCTTGATTGGTAACAGAATCCATTATCCATTTAGAATTGGGAGAAGATGCATTTGAGGCATAATTTACTTGTGGTTGTGTTGTAGAAGCTTGATTTGATGTAACAACGAACAGTTGATAGAGTTTAAGCAAATTTTAGCATTGTTTGGTAACATGGTGTAGTTTATCATAGAATTGATAAATAACACGGGGCCTAGAGCCTTGAGATGGTCGAGGACCGTGGGAGATTTAAGGAGAGGTATGAGTTTGACCACGATTTGAGTGTGGGAATGGTGGACGAGGTGGTGGTCAATAGGATTGAGAAATTTGAGTGGAAGGAGGGCCAAGATTTGGTGTTGGTGTAGTTCACAGTGATCGGGGAAGAAACAAGATTTCATTCTCTAGCAAAGGGTGTTTCAAAATCTGTGAGTTTTTCATGAAGTTCTTCAAAGAAGATGGGTGTCAGCGAGCTCTCAATACAGCAACAATCTCTTTGTACTTGAATAGAAGTCCATAAAGGGCATACAATTTCATTCATTGAAATTTGAACACCAACTGAGGCAAGCAAGGACGTTGTGGCTTTGATATGTTGAAGAAAATCTGTAATAGACATGGTGCCCTTTTTCACAATAGGTAAGGATTCTCCCAAACTCATGATACAATCCTGAGATTGTTTGGCATAAGTGTTGGCTAGGGTTTGCCAGACTTCATATGAGGTTTTTGCTCCAATAATAAAAGAAATAATTTTAGGTGGCAAACAAGCAATAAGAGCACTTCTAATAAGTTGATCTTGATGAAACCAATATGGATTGGAGGAGAGATCTGATGAAAGTGGTTGGTCAACAAATTTGAGAAAAATATCCAACCAACAATGAATACCATTACGTATGCCAAGATTGATAATTTGTGGATTTGAGTTTAATTGAGGCTTGGGTAGATGCATTAATGTATATAAGTTGATTTTCAGATGAGAGATTAATATTACTAGATTGTGTTTGAGCAAGTACAAACAAGAGAGAGGAGTCTTTCTCCTTGTCGGAGGAGGACAATGTGACGTCAGTATGTAAACCAGCCATAGAAGGAGAAGGTGAACACCTAAGGTTTCAGAAAAAAAAATGTCACTAGGCAAAGATAGGCTCTGATACCATAAGAGACTTTTTAGGAATAGGTAATACACTATTATTCACAGCAATAATCAGTATAAATATATAAGTAATGTGGTTGAGAGAACCATAAGAAAAAAGGAAAGGATATATACAACAAAGTAACAAATAACTAATTACAAGAGAGGGAATATCCTTATCACTATAAACTAGTTTAGTTTCCAAATATTACCACCTTGGAGAATACAAAGGAATTGTCTAATATCAGAGCTGTTAAACACCTCATAGGCTCAAGATCAAAGGAAGCTAATAAGCAAGAATGTGTTGTCGAAGGAGCTCTGCCAGCCAAACACCAAGTAGCTGAAAAAATCAAGGAAAAAAATAAAAATTAAAGCAATGTTGGAAATTAAAAAAAGAATTATCCACCTTGTCAGCACTATGGCAAAATAGGTCATTCGCTTTTCAAATGCTGGAGAAGGCGAGATGCTAAGTGTAGCAAATGTAATATGCTTGGACATGAAGCTATGATTTGCAATAATGAGGTCCAAAGCAAAGGTGAAGCTACTCATGTTGCTGATGAAGAAGAAGATCAGATGTTTGTAGCAACGTGTTTTTAACTAAAAGTTCTTTACAAGGTTGGTTGATTAATACTGTTTATACAAACCACATGACTCTTAGTGACACTCTCTTTAAAGATTTGAAGCCTTCCAAAAGTTAAAGAAAATCAGAACAAGGAATGGAGGCTATCTACCTGCAAAAGGAATTGGAACTGTTGCAATTACAACCGGCTCAAGACAAAAATAATTTATGAAGTTCTTTATGTACCTGAAATTGATCAAAATATATTGAGTGTTGACCAACTATTAAAGAAAGTATTTAAAGTATCCTTTAAAAATTTCCATTGTCTCATTTTTTACGCATCTGGAAAAGAAATTTTAAAGGTTGAAATGAGAGGAAGAAGCTTTGCGTATGATCTTATAGAGGTGAAGATAGCTTAATTCACCAAATCTAGCGACATGAAAATTTGGCATAAGAGGCTTAGGCATTGTCATCTTCAAAGGATGTTAAAGTTATAAAAAAATGGCATGGCAAGGGGACTATCAGAGCTTGATGATTATTTGCCAAATTATATTTCCTGTCAATTTGGTAAGCAAAATAGGTTGCCATTTGCAAAATCAACCTAGAGAGCTTTTAAAAATTTGCAACTTATTCATACAGATGTTGCTAGACCTCAAAGAATGCAATAATTATAAGGTAGTCTCTAGTATATTCTTTTTATTAATGATTTCACAAGAATGTACCAAATTTTTTTCTTGAAATTGAAATTAGAAGTTGTTAGAGTATTTTGGAAGTTCAAGAAAATGGTAGAAAATCAAAGTGGTTGTAAGATTCAAGTGTTAAGGTCTGATAGCTTCAGTACAGTTTAATTTATTTTGCATAGAAGCCGATATTAAACATCAGCTTTTTGCCTATACACTCCAACACAGAATGGAGTTAGTGAAAGAAGGAACAGATTGGTAATGGAGATGGCTAGATGCATGTTGCATGAGAAACATTTACCAAAAAGTTTTGGGCAAAGGCAGCCAATACATTAGTATTTTTCCGGAATTGACTTCTAACCATGGCTTTGGAAGATAAAACTCAGTTTGAGGTTGATATGGATATAAACCTTCACCAAGTTTTCTTAAAATATATGGTTGTGTATGTTTCGTTCATGTGGCATAGGCTAAACGTGACAAGCTTGAAAAGAAGACAATTTCGTGTATCTTGGTAGGCTATAGTTTAATCTCCAAAGCCTACAAAGTGTATCATCCTCGAACAGAAAAAATGACAATCAGTAGGGATGTCTTCTGAAAATTAGTCCAGTCCCATTGTTCATTCTCAGAAGATGAACAATGGGACTGGACTAATTTCAGAAGTATACTAATTCAAAAGAACCAAAAGGTGTTACTGAAGAGAAATTAACAGGTCCATGGCAAGATGATCCTCCAATTAGAGGTACAAGGTCACTTTCAGACATCTATGCAAGATGTAATGTGGCAATCTGAACCTGGTGGTCTTGAAGAAGCATTACAAGATTCAAAATGGAAGATAGCAATGGAGGAGGAGCTGTTTCTAATTGAAAAAATAAAACTTGAGAGCTAGTTAAGAGACCTAAAAGAAAAGAAGTCATTCGTGTCAAATGGATGTTCAGAACAAGGATGCATGTAGATAGCTCCATCAATAAACATAAGGCGAGAGTCGTCATTAAAGGGTATGCTCAAATATATGGCATTGATTATTCTAACACTTTTGCCCTTGTTTCAAGACTATATACGATTAGGTTGTTGCTTATATTATTAGCACAAACGGGATGGAAAGTGTTTCAGCTATATGTCAAATCAACATGTTTAAATTGCATCTTACAGGAGGAATATGTAAAGCAGCACAAAGGATTTGTGAAGCATGGTGAAGAAGATAAGGTCTACTGGCTAAAAAAGGCTCTATATGGCTTGAAACAAGCTCCAAGAGCTTGTTATATTAGGATAGATGCACACTTGTTAAACCTTGTTTGTGTTAAAAGCTTGTCTGAAGCCGCTCCTTATGTGAAACAAAAAGACAATGACACTCTCATCGTATCTCTTTATGTTAATGATCTTTTGGTCATAGGAAATGATGAAAAGCTAGTTGAAGAGTTTAAAAAAGGAAATTATACAGGTTTTTAAAATGACAGATCTTGGTCTCATGAGCTATTTTCTTAGATTGGAGATTAGGTAAGAAGAACATGAAATGTTCATCTATCAGAAAAAATATGTAAAGGAAATCCTAAAAAAATTTCAGATTGAAGAATGTAAGGCGATAAGCACACCAATGAATCAAAAGGAGAAGTTAAGTAAGGAAGATGGAGCTAATAAAGTTGATGAAAGTTATTATAGGAGCTTGATTGGATGCCTGATGTATCTCACAACAACAAGGCTTGACATTCTATTTATTGTAAGTCTCTTATCTCGATTCATGCATTGTCGTAGTAAATACATTTAATTGCAACAAAAGAATATTAAGGTATGTCAAAGGTACTGTTAATTATGGAGTTAAGTTTAAAAGGTGTCAAAATTTGGAGCTATATGTCAAATAGTGATTGGGCTAGATGAACTGATGATATGAAAAGGACCTCAGGATATTATTTCAATCTAGGCTAAGGAGTTTTCTCATGGTGTTCTAACAAACAAGAAATTGCAGCACCATCTACTACAGAAGCAAAATTTATAGCAACAATAGCAACTACAAATGAAGTTTTATAACTAAAGAAAACCTTGGGTGATTTACACATGGAGCAAAAAGAAAAGATAAAGATTTTTTTTTTTTGACAATCAAGCTGCTATTATAATTTCAAACAATCGAATTGTTAGAGATGCATTTACGATAGCTTGCAATTTAGTCTTCCTATTTAGTAGTCTTCTTAGTTAGTAGTTTCCTATTTCTCTTTTGATAGGAGATCTCCTATTTAATAATCTTCCTATTTAGTTGTCTTTCTATTTACTAGTCTTGTCATTTAGTAGTTTCTTATTTTATTTATGATAATAGATCTCATTCTAGTAGAATCACTTTAATTAGTACTTATATTCCTCTATAAATTAGAGGCTTTAATCATGAAATAAAAGAAGCAAAATTATTACCAATTGAATTGAGATCTAAGCTCTCTTTAACGAGTCTAAGGTTAGAGCCCCCTTTCCAATGAGCTCACATTCTTTTTCTTTTGAACAACCATAGGTCGAGGAAAGAACAAATCCAAAACAAAAGCTTTAGCTTTTGAATCAAATTTTACTCTTAATAGACCCATGATAAGATCTTGGGTGTGTGAACATAACAACTTGGTATCAGATCCAAACATTATGGGAGATTCAATCAACAAGATCAAAGCTCTTTTACAAGAACTAAAGGCACAAAATGAAGCTCGAATGCTCCAAGTTAAATCTCGACTTGAAACTCAACTGTAGAATCTGACTCAACAAGTGTAGGAATTTCTTAGCGGATTAACCAGAAATCGAAATAAGAGAATCGAGGAGATAAGTAGCAATTCAACTCTATAAAACAAAATGGTGGAGTTGAGGAAAGGTTTGAGACACGTGCTGCTCCCATAATAATTCCGCAATACAACAAATTAGATTTTCCCTATATATAATAGGTCTAATGATCCATTAAGTTGGCTTCACAAATAATTTTTTCCTTAATAAAAAAACACAAGAGGTTGATAAGATGGGCTTGGTAGCATTTCATATGGTTGGAGAAGCACAACTATAGTATTATAGACTAGAGCAAGAAGAACCTGGAATCTCGTGGGAAGTTTTCAAAAACTATTACAATCTTCATTTTGGTCCACCCACGAAGGGGAATCCATTAGGTGAACTATTCATTATGTTGGAGAAGCACAACTAAGTATTATAGGACTAGAGCAGAAGAACCTGAGAAATCTCGTGGGAAGTTTTCAAAAACTATTATAATCTTCATTTTGGTCCACCCACGAAGGGGAATCCATTAGGTGAACTAGTCAATTTGAAACAAATAAGTTATGTGAAGGAGTGTCAAAGGCAATTCCAGGTGCTATTTGCAAGGGCTACGACAATTAGGTATGACCAATAAGTCAATCTTTTTACAGTCTAATTATCAGAAACCATAACGTTGGATGTCAAAATGCATAATCCACCTAATTTGGTTATTGCAATGAAAGTGAGAGCTTTTGAAAGGAAACATGTAGGGCTTTGTGTCACGGAGATAGGTTTTAGCTTGCCTATCCGTGCGGCACTTAGTCGCCTTTGGGTGCTCGGACGAGCTAAGTAAGCCTTGAAATTGTGTTGGAGCGAAAATGAAAGCTAAATAGAGAAGAGAGCACAAGAGAGCTTTATAAGAACACTCAAATGCTTTGTATTGCTTGAATGAGCTTGGATGATTTACAAGTGAAGTTTACAAGTGAAGTGAGGGGTGGTATTTATAGCCACTTCCACCTCCTCAATGGACGGCTAGGATTTAATCTTTACAAATGAACGGTCAAGATTACATGGGCAATTCTAGAATTATGTAGAGATTACATAAAATATCTATTAAGTAGAATAATGTAGAGTAGTGTGGAGAATTCTAGAAAGCGGGCTCAAGTGTGGCAGCCCAATTGGCACCCTTCTAAGCCTTGCCTATAAATTATGAGGCTGCCTTTGCATTTTTGCTAGCTTCTTGTGCGGGGCGTAACACCCTCCCCCACTCAATCTCGCGACGTCCTCGTCGCGTCTTGAACCTCAAAATCTTTTATCTTGTCTTTGAACTGCCAAAGAGTGTCTTCATGCTCCCAGCTAGCTTCGGACTCGGGCAAGTTCTTCCACTTGACTAGGTACTCGCGATAGGCCGGTACTCTATGTCACTGTACTACTCGAGAGTCAAGTATGCTGTCAACCTCCTTGTCAAATTCAGTAATAACAGCAGTTGGCGCTCTAGTACACTCGCCCCTACTTGGATCCTCATCATCCGCATGATAAGGCTTCAACATGCTAACATGGAAGACATCATGAATCTTCAACTTGGGCGGCAGTTCAACTCGATAAGCGGCCTTCCCTACTCGTTTGATGATAGGGAATGGACCCTCGTACCTCCTTGCTAACCCTTTGTGTAGTTTGCGCATCGCCTTAAATTGATTAGGAAGGAGTTTGATTAGCACCATGTCTCCCTCGGCATACTCTCTTGGGCGCCGCTTGATGTCAGCCCATTTCTTCATCCGTCGAGCAGCCTTGTCGAGACAGGCACGAGTCTCATCAGCTTCTTCATGCCATTCTCTTGCAAACTTGTGAGCGGCTGGATTTGTGCCGGCATAAGAAGCTGCGATGGCATTGGGAGTGAGGGGCTACTGTCATAATGATCTCAAAGGGACTTTTGCCTGTGGATTCACTCCTTTGGAGGTTATACGAGAATTGGGCGATATCAAGCAACTTAGCCCAATCTCGCTGATGGGCACTAACATAAACTTAGCCCAATCTCGCTGATGGGCACTAACATAATGTCGGAGATACAGCTCCAGCAATGCATTGACACGTTCAGTTTGCCCATCACTTTGGGGATGGAAGCTGGTTGAAAAGTTCAAGTCTGTCCCCATCAGCTTGAACAATTCTCGCCAAAACTTGCCTGTGAAGCAGGTGTCTCGATCGCTCACAATGTTTCGTGGAAGTCCCCATAATTTCACCACATTTTTGAAGAACATACGGGCTGCTTCATCAGCCTTGCACTCGACTGGTGCGGGGATGAAGGTAGCATACTTACTGAATCGATCCACAACCACCATGATGCTACCATATCCATCGGATTTTGGTAGTGCAGTGATGAAGTCCATCGAGACACTCTCCCAAAGGCGTTCCGCAACGGGAAGAGGTTCAAGTAAGCCTGCAGGAGGTTGCTGTTCTACCTTGTCTTGTTGACAAACAAGGCAAGTCTTAACATATGTCTCGACGTCATCATGCATCCTTGGCCAATAGTAGTGAACTTTTACTAATTGGCCAATAGTAGTGAACTTTTACTAAGGCCATTGTTCGTGCTTCTCCAGGATGCCCAACTCATTTTGAATCGTGGGACTCCTTGAGAATCTCCTTGCGAAGGTTCCCCCATTTCGGCACGAAGATGCGGTTGCCATGAGTATATAGCGCTCCATCTTGCTCCCAAAATCTTCGTGTCTTGCCCTTCTTTGCAAGTTTGAGCAAGTTTTTGGCAAAAGGGTCGTGTTGCATCCCTTCTCGGATGCGTTCTAGCAGGTTGCTCTGTGGGGTGCTGGCACTGATGTTGGCTAATTCTGCCTTGCGACTCAGTGCGTCAGCCACAACATTGGCCTTCCCTGGCTTGTACTCGAGCTTATAATCAAATTCTGCCAAGAAATCTTGCCATTCTTGCCATCGCGGCTTGCTTGGGACTCAGCTTCTCGAGCTCTCAGCTTCTTTTGAGTCTGGAAGTAGCTGGTAGCTACGTTGTCCGTCTTGACTATGAACTTACTACCAAGCAAGTAATGTCGCCATGTCCGTAGGTAGTGAACGATGGCTGTCATCTCCTTTTCTTGGACTGTGTACCGTCGCTTGGTATCATTTAGCTTTCGACTTTCATAAGCAATGGGATGGCCTTCTTGCATAAGTACCCCACCAATAGCATAATCCGAGGCATCAGTGTGTACCTCGAAAGGCTTTGCATAGTCAGGCAGCACCATGACCGGCTCTTCAGACATCATCTGCTTCAATTTCTCAAAGGCATCTTGGCATTGTGGAGTCCAATTCCATGTGCAATTCTTCTTGAGCAGATTTGTTAAGGGCGCCGCAATGGCTGAGTATCCCTTTATGAAGCGGCGATAGTAGTTTACCAGGCCTAGGAAGGATCTTAATTCAGGGACGTTTGATGGAGGTTGCCATGCTTGGATGGCCTTCATCTTTGCTGGATCCATCATTAACTTGCCTTCCTTAATCCGATGCCCAAGAAATTCTACTTCTTGTTGAGCAAAGCAACATTTTTCCACCTTTCCTTCCTTAATCCGATGCCCAAGAAATTCTACTTCTTGTTGAGCAAAGCAACATTTTTCCACCTTCACTTAGAGCTCGTTTGCTCGAAGGACTTGGAAGACTTGCTTGAGGTGTTGCACATGCTCTTCAAGGGTAGTGCTATACACCACAATGTCATCCAAGTATACCACCACAAACTTATCAAGGAATGGGTGGAACAACTTATTCATAAGAGTGCAGAATGTAGCTGGGGCATTGGTTAGGCCGAAAGGCATTACTAGGAATTCAAAAGCACCATACCGAGTTACACAAGTCGTCTTGGGCTCCTCTCCTGCCGCAATTCGTACTTGATAGTAACCCGATCGCAGGTCCAGCTTAGAGAACCATCTAGCATTCCCTAATTGATCAAAGCGATCAGCTATCAAGGGTATTGGGTATTTGTTCTTGATAGTGATCTTGTTTAAGGCCCGATAATCTATGCACATTCGCAAAGAGCCATCCTTCTTCTTTTGGAAGAGGACTGGTGCGCCATAGGGAGCCTTGGAGGGTTGGATGTACCCTGCATCAACGAGGTCCTGGAGTTGCTTCCTCAATTCATCCAACTCCGGAGGTGACATGCAGTAAGGAGCCATGGCTGGTGGTTTGGCACCGGGCTCCAGCTCAATCTGATGATCAATCTCCCTTCTAGGAGGGAGCTTTTTAGGCAGCTCGAGAGGCATGACATCCTTATATTCTTCCAAGACCGCTTGCACACATTCGGGCAAAGACTGTTTAGGATTTGTTGCTTCCTTACCCTCATTTAGTTCCCTTATTGATGCCATGAAGTTTTCAGCTTTGCTTAGGCCCCTCTTAAATTGAATAGCAGAGATCGTAGGTGGTGATTTCTCTATGTACTTTAATGGGACAATGCACGGCCTCTCTCCTTCAAGTATAATTAAAGAACTTGCATAAGGGAAAGGGAGTGCGCGTACCTTACGGAAGAATGCTAGTCCCAATACGATGTCAAAGTCGTCCATGGGCACGACAGTGAAGTCTATCTTCCCACACCATGAACCGATCCTAACAGTCATAGCCTTTGTGAATCCCACAATTGGCTTCTCTTTGGCATTCACGGTCTTAACTGTGCCACTGCCTCCAACGATGTTAAGGCCAAGGCGTTTAGCTTCCCCAACATCTATGAAATTATCTGTAGCCCCCTTCCCCAACATCTATGAAATTATCTGTAGCCCCCGTGTCTAGCATTACGCTAGCCGATTTTTCATTGACGGCTACTTCAGCATATAACAATCCCTTCATTTCAGGGAGGTCAGGAGGAGGGGAACTTGCCATGGAGCTTAAGTATTGTAGGGATCCCAAGTTGGCATGGGTTCCCTCTGCCTCTTGCTTTTTGTATTCAGCACACATTGCATTTATTGCCTTCTTATTGGGGCAATCTTTTGTCCAATGTGGCCCTTAACAGATGAAGCAAGGTTTGGGAGGTTTGGAGTCGTACCTCTTAGATGGCTTGTCATACTTTCCGCCAAAAGATTTGGATGAACCACCCTCCTTGTGGCTTTGATCCTTCTTCTGACTATGTTTCTCTCCCCCACTCTTACCAGGATTGGGCTTCTTACTTTTGCTTTGGGTGGAGTAGTCAGTTAGAGCTTCAGCTACGGCAATGGCATCATCGAGTGTTTGCACGCCACGCCGCTCTAACTCTACCCTCGCCCAATCTTTTAGCCCATCCTTGAAGTAGAAGAGAGCGTCTTTGTCAGACAAATTGTCGATTTCCAACATAAGGGTAGTAAACTCCTTGATGTAGTCGGAGATGCTACCGCTTTGTCGTAGGCGACGTAGCCTACCCCTTGCTTCAATCTCTGCATTATGAAGCACGAAGTGCTTCCGCAGCTCTAACTTGAATTGCTCCCACGTGTTGATAACACAAATGCCTTTCTCACGCTCCGCATGCTTCCTTCGCCACCATAGTTGAGCAGCGTCCCGGAGGAACATAGGGGCATTGCCAATCTTGGCAATATCATCATGTACGCCCATGGCCTCAAAGTACTGGTCAAGGCCAAAGAGAAAGTTCTCCACCATCGAAGCGCTACGCGTACCGTTGTACATCGCAGGCTTGGGTACCTTCAAGCCATGTGCCACAGGGCCAGTGGTAGCACTGGTTGAGGCAGGACTACTCATCCTTTGGTGCATCCGACATTCAGAACGGATAGCATCTACTTCACTACGTAGGGCACTAAGTTCAGATTCAGTGAAAGCTCGTACCTCTATTATCCTACCAATAAGGGCTTGAAGCTCCTCTCGTAGGGTCCTTAAGTTCAGATTCAGTGAAAGCTCGTACCTCTATTATCCTACCAATAAGGGCTTGAAGCTCCTCTCGTAGGGTCCTACCAAGCTCCATGATCATATCCTTGGCAGCCCTAGTGATCTCTCCGTTCTCCTGAACAACATTATCAAGTTGTTCGGAGAGTTCACCCACAAGAGACTCTTGAGCGGACAGTGATCGCTCAAGAGCTCTAATTCTTCGCTCCAAAGGATCGGTGGGAGACTCACCTACCTTGGACTTCCCCCTCTTAGGCTGAGTGCGTGATGGCCCACAGCCTCGGACAGACTCAGCATGCTCGAGTTGTTGTCCCTCAGCAACAACCACATTAGCTTCCTCGTTCGCCATTGATCAAGACGAAAGGCTTGGTACCTAGGACGGAACCGTTGCTCTGATACCACCTATCACGGAGATAGGTTTTAGCTTGCCTATCCGTGCGGCACTTAGTCGCCTTTGGGTGCTAGGACGAGCTAAGTAAGCCTTGAAATTGTGTTGGAGCGAAAATGAAAGCTAAATAGAGAAGAGAGCACAAGAGAGCTTTAAATAGAGAAGAGAGCACAAGAGAGCTTTATAAGAACACTCAAATGCTTTGTATTGCTTGAATGAGCTTGGATGATTTACAAGTGAAGTGAGGGGTGGTATTTATAGCCACTTCCACCTCCTCAATGGACGGCTAGGATTTGACTCCGGCTAGGATTTAATCTTTACAATGAACGTCAAGATTACAAATGGACAAATTCTAGAATTAAATGTAGATGATTACATAAAATAGTCTATTGAGTAAATAATGTAGAGTAGTGTGGAGAATTCTGAAAAAAACCGGGCTCAAGTTGTGGCAGCCCAATTGGCACCCTTCTAAGCCTTGCCTTAATAAATTGTGAAGGCCGCCTTTGCATTTTTGAGAACACGTGCTGCTCCAATAATAATTCCCGCAAATACAACAAATTTCGGGATTTTCCTAATATAATACGGTTCTAGATGATCCATTAAGTTGGCTTCAACAAATAATTTTTTTTCCTAATAAAAAAACACAAGAGGGTGAATAAGATGGGCTTGGTAGCATTTCAATATCATTTCATATGGTTGGAGAAGCACAACTATAGTATTATAGACTAGAGCAAGAAGAACCTGGAATCTCGTGGGAAGTTTTCAAAAACTATTACAATCTTCATTTTGGTCCACCCACGAAGGGGAATCCATTAGGTGAACTAATCAATTTGAAACAAATAAGTTATGTGAAGGAGTGTCAAAGGCAATTCCAGGTGCTATTTGCAAGGGCTACGACAATTAGGTATGACCAATAAGTCAATCTTTTTACAGTCTAATTATCAGAAACCATAACGTTGGATGTCAAAATGCATAATCCACCTAATTTGGTTACTGCAATGAAAGTGAGAGCTTTTGAAAGGAAACATGTAGGGCTTTGTCTGCTCTTATAATGAATTATTATACATGTATTGTAATAATCAAAGAAATGGTGAAAAATAAGTATGTGTCTTCTACATTAAAATAACACATTATCCGAAGTGCACACCATCTAGTTAATAGTAGTTTAATCCGAAGTGCACACCATCTAGTTAATAGTGTATGTGTCTTCTACATTAAAATAACACATTATCCGAAGTGCACACCATCTAGTTAATAGTAGTTTAATCCGAAGTGCACACCATCTAGTTAATAGTAGTTTAAGTTGATTTAAAAATTAAAATTAAAATTTATAAATTGTTCAAATTAAATTAAACATTTTTAAATATAAAATGATATAATGAGTTAGTTTGATTCTTTTAAGATGGTTTGTAACCATTTACGTGGATTTAAAAATTGCTTACAGTCAAGGTAACAGTAATTTTGCTATGCCTATAACTCATCCTTTGGCAGCAGTAATTTTGGATATTCAAAGCTTGTTGTTGTGTGACTGGAGTTGTTTTTTGGCAGATCATCCTGCAGAGTCGGCTCACTTTATCTCATCCTCTTTGCTTGTGTGGAATTCTGCTCCTATTTCTATTTCTTTAATTATTTAGGCTTATGCTTTTAGCATTAGTTTCTTGACATAGTTCTTTTTCCTCTTTTTTATAACAAAAAAAAAAAAATTATGTGACTTGGTTCGACCAATTCAAGGCAAAAAGTTATGGATAAATTTACTTACTAACTATAATACTATTACATTTATCAAATTGCATTTTCCCTCGAATGAGTGTACACCACTATGCATTTCTTCTCAAGGAGAGAAGGCCTATCATGAAACGAGAAAAGCCTATCAGATTAGCCAAGGAGACTGCCTGGGAATAAAAATAAGAATTTCCACTCATTCTTGAAGAATTAAGTTGCAGGCAGGTCATCCTTGGCTACCAAACCAAACTCTTATCTTCATCTAAGGCCTCTCTCCTACATATATTTTTTGCATCTTCAACTCCAGTGCAATCGTTTGTATATAATATTATAAAATTATTGTTGGACAGTGAAAAAGAGAAGGCCTAGCATGAGAAGAACAAACCTTTCAAGTTAGCTAAGGAGACTACCTGAGATCTCTAATTAACAACATTAATTGCTTTTGATGAAACTAATTAAATAATTAAAAGGCTCAGGCAAGTCATTCTTGGCTACTAAACAATAAGCTCATTATCTTCATGTTAAACCACTATTCCTCTAAAAATTAGTATTGCTTCCATCTCATTGGTTGCTATTGCCAGTACAATTCTATCCATTTATAGCCAAAGAAAGAAAGAATGGAAAGATGCTCTATGATCATTTCTTTCCATTTATGATTGCTTTTAGGTGCCCATAATGGAATATATTCTTTTTGTCCAATTATTAATAAAATCTTAGGTAGTTGTCTTCTTCTTTCGTGGAGATATGGGATGAGATAGAATTTCCTTCCCCTGGTCAATGAATTCCATGCCCTCACTCTGTCTGTCACTTTGCTTTGCCTCCTAATGATCGGAGTTTATAATCGAGCATTACTATATATTTTAATTGCACAAAATATCACTTATAAAATTTGTATTTGATCTAATGAGATTTAAGTTTGTTAGATTGCAAATCCAAAATTAATATGGATTGAGAGTAATAAGCAAAATTTAATTTGGCATATTATGAATTGGATGTAGAAAAGATTTATTAATGCATGTTTGGAATAAATAAATTTCACAAAATTTATAGAATTCATCTATGAATCTAAATTTTTGTGTTTGTAATAAAAAAAAGAAGAATAAAAATTTCAATTCCACGGAATTAAATATAACCAGAATAGATAAAATTTTCAAATGAATTTCATAAAATTTAATAATCCAAATTTCATTTACCAAACTATCATCTTTTTTATAAATTGAACACACAATTATTATGTTAAAAAATTAAATCACGTTAACGACCAATTATCTGCAAGGTAACGTTAATGGTCACATTAATTAAAAAAAACATGATTATTATGTTACCAAATTAAATTACATTAATGCCTAAGATATCTTGGTCTATTGGTTAAAGTGTACTCGATTCTACCCTGGTGATTTCAAGATCAAGTCGTGGAGTGTGGTTGGAGAGAGTTTTTAACATAATCGCTCCCAGCCGAAAAGAGATTAATTGTCATTGCCAATATTAATGGTCCTTTAACATTGTTAATAATTTAAACATAATTTTTTTTCACACAGCAAATGATTGTCCAAATTGAAAATAATTTATCTGCATTTCCAATCTCATTTTTAAGTTTAACTAACATAAGTTTGAGGGGGTAGTGTGATTAGCACAAGTAAGGTGCTCATAATAGTTTAGTGACAAAGCTAACTGTTGGGATATTGTTGTTGACAATAACGATTACAACTATCTTTAAACATGAAAAATTGAACAAGACAAGATTGTGAAGTTTTCGTGTTTGCTTTAGTTATGGAATAGAGATTTAGAAGAGGAATATAAAAAGGAAATAGTAGATCAAGAAGTGATAAAAGAATATTATTATTATGATAAGAATGGGGCATTTTATAATACATTTTGTGAGAATTTGAAGCAAGACATGTGGTGTATACTTACCATTTGGATTAGATGCGCAAATTGAGGAGGTCATGTGATATACTTGCCAAAGACATTCTAGACCTATGTTTTTATTCATGTTGTTTTTCTTATCAATAGAATATCGATTCCATTGCTTCAGAATTCTTCCCCTTATGAAAAGCTACATCATTTTCTTCCTGCATATCAAGAATTTAGGGTTCTTGGTTGCTTGCTTATGCATCGACACTCACTGCTCACAAGTCCAAACTTGCTCCAAGAGCTAGGAAATCAGTTTTCCTTGGGTACAAGTCAGGTACTAAAGGCTTCTTGCTCATGGATTTGCATACCAGAGAAATTTACCTTTCCAGACATGTTAATTTCCCTTTTCTCAAAAACACCAAACTGATTTACCTTTCTCATAACCTATAAATTCTTCCCAACTCAACTACGACACCATCTTATATACTGAACCTACACTAGTCATAACTCCTTCTCCGCCTCTACTTGCAAACTCAACACCTCTTGTATCCCAAAGACCAATTAGACAGAGAAGAGCTCCACAGTATCTACAAGATTACCATTGCAATCTTATTGATGCCACTCACCCAAATACCACAGTTAAACATCCTTTATCTTCTGTTATTTCTTACACTAATCTTTCCCCATCTTACTCTCATTTCATTTCCAGCATTACTATCACCTCTGAACCTAAAACATATAAAGAGGCTGTTAAACACAAAGTATGGCAAGAAGTAATGGAAGTTGAACTCATAGCTTTGAATCAGAATAAAACTTGGGTATTGGTCCCTCTTCCACAAAACAAAACCACCATTAGCTGCAAATGGGTACACAAAATTAAACACAAATCCGATGGCACCATAGAGCAGTACAAGGCAAGGCTCGTGGCCAAAGGATACACCCAAATAGAAGGTCTTGACTATCTTGATTCTTTCTTTCCTATTGTGAAAATGATCACTGTCAGACTTTTGTTAGCATTAGCATCAATAAACCAATGGCATCTTCACCATTTGGATGTCAACAATGCGTTTCTCCATAGGGATTTGAATGAAGAGGTTTATATGACTCCTCCCCAGGCTTATCTCACCCTCCAAACCATGTCTGTCAATTAAAGAAAAGCCTCTATGGCCTTAAACAAGCAAGCAGACAGTGGTTTTTTAAACTATCTCAGGCTTTACTGTCCCTTGGGTACACTCAATCTTCTTCAGACTATTCACTATTTGTTCTCAAGAAGTCAAACTCCATCACTGCCCTCCTTGTCTATATAGACGATATTATCTTGGCAGGAAATGATATTACTGAAATCACTCGAGTCAAACATATGCGGGATAACCTTTTTAAGATTAAAGATCTTGGATCCTTGAAGTTCTTCCTTGGACTAGAGAGTGCATGTTCTAGCAAAGGTATTGTCCTTAATCAACGCAAGTATGCAATGGAGTTACTGGCTGACACTGGGTTTCTAACTTCAAAACCATGCTCAACACCAATGGATTCCCAAACTAAACTTGGTGCTCAACTTGGGGAACCATTAAAGGATATTTCAGCCTATAGAAGGTTGTTGGAAAACTTTTATATCTCACAACAACTCGACCTGAGTTGAGCTTTGCAGTTAATAAGCTAAGTCATTTCATCTTAACACCAACTTCTGTCCATCAACAGGCCCTTCAAAGGATCCTAAGGTACATTAAAAATTGTCCTGGTATGGGACTCTTCTTTCCATCCAACTCGTCCATTCACCTAAAAGCATATAACGATTTAGACTGGCTAGATGCATTGACACTAGAAGATCAGTCACAGGTTTTGGCATTTACCTTGGAAACTCCCTTATCAGCTGGAAATCTAAAAAGCAGAGTTTCATGCTCATCCTCTGAGGCTGAGTATAAAGCTCTCACTGCCACTACTTGTGAAATTCAATGGTTGAAATATCTTCTTAATGATCTTCATGTTGCTCATCCATCACCTGCTAGCATCTACTGTGACAATCAATTTGCACTCCATGTCACACCTTACCCTAATGTGAGATTTGACATGTCGCCCGTAACATACTTAAAAAGCACTTAATTCTTATAAATACTTACTAGGTATACTACAAGAGACTTAAAACTTTTCATTCATTCATTTATATATTGTGGAAAAGTAAATTTAGTTATTAAAATAAGTGTAAAACTTATTTTGGTTCTTCCACCTGATATAACAAAATGCCTTTTTAGTTATTTATTAGATATATGAAATGTAACTTCTATCAAGCTCTATAAAATAGTTAATTCAATATAATTTCTTAAACATCAATTACATTATCAAAAGCATAAAGTGGTTCCATAACCCATAAGCTCATGGATGATTTAATTACATACTCGAGTCCTTTCCAAATATTAGATACATAGTAGAAATTAAGTACTTTTATAGAATACAAACTTTCAAATTTACACACTCATAATTTACATATATCTACTCAAATATACATAGTTGTTTTGTTAATGTTTAATACATCATACATATTCCAAAAAGAACCCAAATACACAGTAGCTACATTAGTAGCATACTATCTATATCAAACAAAATGATCTTCTCCCGTTTCCTTTTCCTTTCCTTTTCCTGCCATAGCACAAAAGTAACTATCGCTAAGCATATTGCTTAGTGGTATACTATTGTAATACAAACATAATTTATCAAATCAAATCTCTTTACAGGAAAATAATGAATCAAGTATAAACCCCTTTTTTATAACATTTCTTTAAAACTGATTATTAAACCAAAATAGTGTTTAGTAGGAAAATTAGGATACTCTGTAAAACCAACAATAAATAAGTTTCTGCTTTAATAAACAATAATGAATCGTAATTCTATAAACTCACCATATTAAAGAGAATAAGGAAAACAATACCATTTAAATCATAAATTCATAATGTAGTCTTTATAGATTTCATAGAGTCAATTTCGAGGGCCATCGGTGTTTAATGTGCACATTTAGACTTACTATATGATTTCAACATAAGAGGGAGCAATCTACAGCCTTAAAATGGAGGAAGAATTTCATATCAATCATATATCATTCAGTGATGATATCCACATTCAATCGATTCTAATATCAACTTCAACAAAAAAAGTGATATTCAGGGTAATAACCATGTCTATATAGCCTTAAAAATGGAGAAGAATTTCATATCAATCATATATCATTCAGTTGATGATATCACAACAATTCAATGCGATTTCTAATATAATCATATATCATTCAGTGATGATATCCACATTCAATCGATTCTAATATCAACTTCAACAAAAAAAGTGATATTCAGGGTAATAACCATGTCTATATTCAGATGTAAGATTTTTAAACCATTCCATTCAAATAATAATATCAAAATCACAGTGGGTAACATTTCATTTCACAAAAACTGCTAAAAACATTCAATCACAGCCATCCCTCATACTACTGGTATCAATTGGCCAACATCCTCCTTTTTCAAGGTATAAGAATTATAAAATTTATTTGCATATGTCATTAGGTCGTATGATTTCAAAATAAGCTTTCTTCTTTAAAAAATTATGAAATCATTAATACTTTTCATAATTATGATTCATAAAGCAAATCTATTGAAAATATTTTGCAAAATCAATTTCATTTTGTTTAGATAAAAGTAAGAAAGGAATAGTACACTAACCTAAGCTAGAAGGCTCCTCTAGAATTTCTCCTCTAGCAACTACCCTCTCCTCAACTCCCTTTCTCTCAGAAGCTATAGTATGAAATTAATATTAATATTAACTTCATACTGCACAATGTATACACATACACTACCATAGGAATGCAAATTAAGCATTAGAATGTAGTATTCATTCTTTTTCTTTCATTTTCACCATGCTTGTCCAAGTGTCATATGACCCTAATTTAGGCATGAAACACTTCATATACAACACTTAACCACATCTTAGAAACATAAAAATAACAATTAAACAATAAAAGTCAATGGAATGCTTAATTCATTAAATTTTCAAGTAATGCAGAATTTCAGCATTTGATTAGCTTTCATTCCAGTGAAATATCTTAAATTCCAAATATTATTTTGCTCTGAAATTTTTACATCATGTTTCCAACATCCTATTGTACTTCCAAATTTCATAAATTTTGAAGCTCATTTTCATGGTCAAATGGCCAAATTATAGAATCCGAATTTCAGTTTTTCTCATGCTGAGTAGCCTGCATTGATTTGGTTGTAACTCCATTTCCTTTTATCCAATGGACTTGCCCTTTTAACAGGACCTTTCCAACATCTTAGAATATCTCCATATCAAATTTCTTAAATTTTAAAGTTCATTTACCTAGTTAAATAGGCCAATTACAGAAGCTGAATTTAAGGTCGACCAAATGTAACAAGTCCAAGAATGTTATGCTTGCTTAAGCATTCCCAACTCACTTCCATCACCAATTCATGCAATCCAAATATTCTATTACTTAAATAATATCATAATATAAGATATATCAGAATCCCTAGTTCATGGAATATCAATTACGAACACAAAATCATCCATCTTTGTGAATTATGCAAAATAGACTTCGAATTCATGCATAACTAGTTTTAATCATCTTAAATGACCTTAAAATCAATTCTAATCACTTCATCTTCACCAAGTCAGCATGCACATGCAAGCACCTCACTTAAAAGTTGATGGAATTCAAAAATTAATCCATAGAAAAGAAGGAGGAAGCGAAGATAATTAACCTTTTCTTAACAATTACTTGAAAATTCCTTGACTTTCACCTCCTTTTTGCTTGGTTTTTTTTATCAAAATTGTAACATCCCGTTAAACTGAATGAACCAAGCCAAGACGCTACAATCTAGTTGACTTTATGTCCTGTCATGCTGATATCATAATGTATGCTGAATATAATATCATGCTGTTGCTTTCTACATTAGGAAAATATAGATATGTACTTAATACATTAGGAAAAATATAGATTATGTACTTAATATTTTACAAGACATTATACTAGTTTCCCAAAAATGAATGGGCCAACTGTATGCCCTGTACTATGCCAATGATAAGGATAAACAAAACCCAAAATATCGGAAAATGAGTAGTCTACCCACTGAGGACTGGGTCTTCACAGAATGAACTGCAGGCAGTTTGTAAGATGACTCTCTATGGTCCCAGTCCAAAACCTACGAGTTTAAACGTAACTTCCGCTGAGCAAAATAAAACTCAGTGGAATACTCAAACGTATAAAGAAACACTGTAAGCACAGCACACATGTTATAAATAAAACATGTAAGCATACATATCATGATTCTTCATTAATCGTATCCTGGCTGTTATGTATGCTAGTAATTGACTTAGCAATATTTTAGTACAAAATAACTGTTGGCTCCATAAGAGGTTATAGGTGAAGAACAAGTGATAAGAGGAACTATATGAAACTTGATGAATATGCTGTAGTGCCTGGGCCTAGCTATGGCCCATATTATAATCATATCCACTCCCAACGGCCTGTAGCCGAAGTTAGCCAAACTGTATGAGGTGCAGATCTTCTATCCAAAATGTCGCGAACATAAGCCCTATCTATGGTTTCTACCTAACCTCAATGGAGCATATTATCGGTATGTCAATAATACAAAACAAAAGCATATTAACTGCTTCATAAATTCATAAACCATACTATTTACCTATATGCTGATAGCTGCGCAAAGCGGGCAACTTGTGTCATGTTAGTTTCACATCATTTGCATGATTGTATTTTGTTTTGATACATTTGCTCATGTTGTCTTTTTGTTTTAACATGATTGTAGGAATATAATTTGAGCAAAAGAATACAATTGCATAGAAAAAGAGGTCTAAAAGGCATCAAAACACAAGTCGCGAGCGCGACATTAAAATTCGCCAGCGTGAGAAGCACACAAAAGAGTCAGAGAGTTTACAGGCACAAATCGCGCGAGCGCGACATGAAATTCGCGAGCGCGACATGAAATTCGCGAGCGCGAGTCGTGTTTCCACCCTACACAGGTTGTACTATTTTGATCATATCTCTCAATTTATAACTCCGATTTAAGTGATTCAAAAACCCATGGACAGCTAACACATAGAGGAACAAATAACTCTTCTATACTACTTCCTAATTCCATCATTAAACAGGGTCAAAAGTAGGGTGAAGTTACTGGTCAATTCTCCAACAAACCTGTTTCAACATGAACTCAATATCTACTTCATCTAGTCATTTCATCCCATGTTTTCTCACCATTTCCAGTCTTCTTACTCAACATTCAACAACTTCTCTTCTCATTATCAACACACTACACAAGTTCTCATGCAAGAAAAGTTGTTAAATTAAAAGAGATATCAAACCTTCACTTCAAAAGCTTGAAATCAAAAGCTTGAAATCTTCTTCTTAGCTTCCTTTTTCTTCTACCTTTGAGCTCACCTCTCCTACACATAAGAATTCTTATGAATAATCTAAAATATCACTAAATGACTACATTATGAAATTCAAGAACTTCTACTTACTTGGATAGAATAGAGGTTGAATTTAATGCTTGACTACCATTAAAATTGATGAAGATAAAAATGAAGAAGGTGGAGAAAAGAAGGTGAGTAAAGGAGATGAAGAAGGGAAAGTGAAATGGAAGTCTCGAGAAAGCTCCAATAGAGCAATGATTTTATGTGTAAAATTACCAAATGGTACCTAAATTTTCAATAGATTACAATTTAATACCTACACCTGATATTTTAGTGCAAGTAAGTCCTAATCCTTATACTTTGATCTTTTTTACTTTGATCTTTTTTGTTTTATGTAAGTCAATTTCTTTTCATTATTATTGTACGTCCCATACTACCCAATTTTGAACTCTAATGGCTCGAACCGGGTTTTGGTTCAGCCCGACTCAACTCGACACAATGCAACGACTCGACTCAGTAGGATGTCACAGTTCTCCCCTCCTAAATAAAAAAACTTCGTCCCGAAGTTTACCTGTTGTGAACAAATGCGAATACTGTTGTCGCATGGTTTCTTCAGATTCCCAAGTTGCTTCTTCTGTTTTATGATTCCTCCAAAGAACTTTTACTAATGCTATTTTCTTGTTCCGCAAATTCTTTAGATTTTCTCTGGCTAGGGATCTGAACTGGTTCTTCTTCATAACATGACAGATCCGGCTGAATTTCAAATCTCTTCTGCTGTGGAACACATGTGATGGGTCTGATCTGTATTTCTTAACATTGATACGTGAAAGACATTATGGAATTCGAGTCTAACGGTTGAAGGTAACGCTAGGCGATAAGCTAATGGCCGTACCGTTCAACACTAATGGTCCTACACGTTCAACAATCTCGTATGGACCAATGAACCTAGGACTAAGCTTACCCTTTCGTCCAAACCTTAGAATCTTTTTCCATGGTGAAAATTTTAGAAATACTTTCTCACCAACCGTATACTCAATGTCTTTTCTCTTTAAATCAGCATAGGACTTCTGTCGATCACTTGCTTCTTTCTGCCGTTTTCTGATGATTTCCACTTTCTCTTCTGTTTCTCTAACCAAATCTGGACCCAAAATCTTCTTCTCACTAAGTTCTGTCCAACACACAGGAGTCTTGCATTGTCTACCATACAACACTTTATATGGTGCCATCTTAATGCTTGATTGATAGCTATTGTTGTAAGCAAATTCCATGAGATGTACATATTTGTCCCAACTGCCTTCAAATTCTATAACACATGATCTCATCATGTCTTCCTAGATTTGAATTACTCTCTCCGACTGGCCATCTGTTTGAGTATGAAATGCAGTGCTGAAATGCAATTTTGTTCCTAATGCTTCCTGCAGTTTACTCCAGAACTTCGATGTAAACCTTGGATCATGATCAGATATAATGGATGATGGAACTCCATGTAGTCAAACTATTTCTCTAACATAAATTTCTACTAATATTTCTCTAACATAAATTTCTACTAACGTGTCCAGAGAATAGTCCATCCTGACTAGTAGAAAGTGCGCGGACTTAGTCAATCTGTCTACAACTACCCATCCTACATCATGCTTCCTCTGTGTCTGAGGTAATCCAGTAACAAAATCCATCGTGATCTGATCCTATTTCCATGTTGGCACTGTTATTGGATGAAGCAACCCAGTTGGCATGTTAAACACTTTGTTACAACATTTCAGATGTCTTTCTTCAAATCCTGATACATCTTAGTATTGCCTGGATGCATTGTATAAGGACTGTTGTGAGCTTCATGCAGAATCATCTATCTGATCTCCCCTGTCTGTGGTATAACAACTCTGTCTTCATAAAATAATACTCCACTGCTATCCAATCTGAAGTTCCTACCATGGTCTTCCTGTACTTGTTTAACCCATAGTGCTATTTCTATTTGCCTGTATCTGTTCATTCTGTGCTTTGCGCAAACTTCCTGAACCCAAGATGGCTGTACTTGCATCTGTGCTTAGAATTAACTCCCTGCCTATTGCAACTCCATGCTGTTCTCCATCTACTCTCAAAGCAGACAATTGATATTCCGCTAAGGGCCATCAGCGTACCACATTAGCTTTGCCGGATGGCATCAAATTAAAGCATAATAATAATTAGCCAGAATCTGTATCCCACTTCCGTTTGGTCGTTGAATTCAGTCTTTCTGTGTCGGGTAAATTACTATTAAACGCTGATGATCTGTGTAAATGTAACACTTTTTTCACCGTACAGATAATGCTGCCATACTTTGAATGCTAGAACGATGGCTGCCAGTTCTAAATCATGGGTTGGATAATTCAATTCATGTGGCTTCAACTGTCTGGATACATAGGCCACAACTTTCCTGTCTTGCATAAGTACACATCCTAACCCAATATGAGAGGCATCACTGTAACGCTCAAATTCTTTACCTGACACTGGCTGGGTCAACACTGGTGCTTCGGTCAACTTTTTCTTCAAAGTGTCAAAACTCTGCCGACACCTATCATCCCATTGAAATGCAACCTCTTTCTTCAACAATCTTGTTAATAGTGATGCAATGATGGAGAATCCCTTTACGAACCTTCTATAATAGCCGGCTAAACCCAGAAAACTTCAGACTTCTGTGACATTCCTGGTGGTCTCCAATCAACAACAGCTTCAATCTTCTTAGGATCCACTCTGATACCCTCTGATGATACCACATGTCCTAAGAAAGAAACTTCTTCCAAGGAAAGAAACTTCTTTCCAGCCAAAACTCAACTTACTGAGCTTGCATACAGCTATTATATCCCTCAGTGTCGCATACACATCCGCAAAATGTTAGTCGTGTTCAACCCTGTCCTAGAGTAGAACAAAATGTTCACTATATGAACACCACACGAACTGATCCAGATATGAAGGAAACAGCGTTACTGAGATTCCCATGAGAAAACCGCCGGTGCCATTTGTGAGACCAACAATGGCATTTACTAATAAATTCATAGTGACCATATCGTCCTGAATGCAGTCTTACCGTATCTTCTTATCCCTTATCCGCGAACTGATAGGTTCCCGAACCTAAGGTCCGATCTTTAGAAAACATGCCTGCACCCTTTAGCTGATCAAACAACATCAATTATTCCGAGGCAATTGGATTACTTATGTTTTGTTGTCAGTGTTTATTCAGTGTCTGACAGTGGAATGCCACAGTCTGAGTTCTGCGTACTGCTACGCCTGCCTCGCTTGGCAGTGATTCCATCTTTTTCTTCTTCTACGAATACACCGGTGCTCCCCAAGGTGGAACACGAGGTCTGATAAGCCTTGTCTAATAACTCATGCAGCTGAAATCTTTAACTCTTTATAGCTTGCTGGTGGCCATTCATTGTTAAAGGGCAATTGATTACTCGGTTGTTGCTCAGGATAGGACATCTATGTAACTCCAGCTTTCCCGTTCTTGGTTGGTAACCCTGGTAACTCCTCTTGGAATACGTCTGGGATATCGCACACGTGTTTGTATGTATTCTGCACTTTTTTTGGGGAAATTTTTTTTTTTCTTCTCTGCTTGTTAACATGCACATCCCAAGTATGGCTTCAGTATGCTTCACAACCCTTTTGCATTAATCTCTTTGCTGCCATGGCTGATATCATATTACCCAGAAAATCTCGCCGCTTCCCGACTACTGTAATCTCTTGCCCTGCTGTTGTATATAATGTCAACCTTTTCTTTGCACAATCAAATATAGCCTGATGTCTGGATAGCCAATCCATACCCAGAATAACATCAAATTCTCTAAATGGGAACTCCATATGATCTCCTGGAAATTCCTTTCCATGAATAACAACTGGACAGCCTTTAACCACTGTATGGGTTTTTACTACATCTCCTAATGGATTAGTAACCAACATACCTTGACTCACATATGCAACTGCTAACCCTTTAACCCAATGTTTAGGTACGCTAATGTATGAATGTGATGATCCAGGATCAATTAAAGCATAAATTGTATGAATGATCACATAAAGAAAAAACCAACAACTACTTACATCTGGAGCTTCCTCATCTTCTCCCTTGGCGTCGCATAGTATAGACCCTGGGCTTGGAACTCTTAGTATCAGGATTTGTCACAGTTCATCTGATTATGCTGTCTCTACCTCCGGAAGATCTCTACCTCTACCTCTGCCTGCTGATGAACTGGTGTTAGGAACTTGTTGCCCTCTTAGGCAGGTCCTTCTTCTTGATGCTCTGATGGTCCGCATTAATCCAGCAGTTTTTACCAGTCACATCCAACAATCTCCACACCATGGCCGGTCCTGCCACAATGCTCACAATGGTTGGAAAAAGTATAACCGGCTGTGACTCTCTGCTACCTGCTCAACCTTGTGCCTCTACTAGCTTCCGTTTGCCTGACATCGACTACACTGTTTAGAACTAGCCACGACTATACCAACTGGCGCGTGCACCCTTAGCTGGCCTTGGCTAAAGGGAGGAGGCCTAAACACCAGCTGATAGTACTAGCACCTTTGATATTGAAGTCTCTTGCTCTCCGACTTGATATGTTACTGGGTGTACTCTGGTACTGGGTGTACTCTGAGTCTGGTCTCTCTTCTGCTGAGACCGCTAGCGTCTAGTACGCTGACTGGCCTGAATTCGCTCTATCTCCTGAGCTGCCTCTACCAAAGCTGAGAACTCTCTGAATCTGGAAGCGACCACTCCCATCTGAATCTCATCGTTCAGGCCTTCCTGGTGAATTCTCTTTCATATTCTGCAACTGACATTCTGTTCTGCCTAAGGTATAAGAATTCCTTCCTTCTAGCATCAAGGTAAGCCATTATGATGAATTTTTTCTTGAATTCATCCAAAAAGAATTGCCAAGTACGCTGTTCTGTTGGTACTCGTTGCTAAACAGTATGCCACCATGTGTATGCCTCATCTATCAGCAATGACGTAGCACAAATCAACTTGTCCTCTAGTGTACACTATAACTGCTCCAGGACTCTCAAAGTACCATCTAACCAATACTTAGTTATTTCTGGACTGTCATCCTTGCTAGCTCTGAATTCTTTCGCACCATATTTTCTAAGCTTTTCTAGTGGGGGCTTTCTTTCTCTATCTACCACTACTGGTGCCTGAGGTTCAAGCTTCTCTATCTGCTTTTTCTCTTATCTACCACTCACTGGATGTCGACCCTGAGGAATCCACCCCTGCATCTGTCAAGCTTCTCTATATGTAGTTAGTTTTAACAGCAAACCTCCTGACCTGGTGCCTGCTCTCTCTCCTCTCCACTGCTCTAAGGCGCTGTGTACTCGCTCGTCACCTTCCTAACTCCTATATAGATCAAGTAACAAGCGTAAGTTCATCAGGGTAGTCGTGGCTGTATGTACACTATATCTCATGTCATACTCCGAGGTAAACTAAATCATAAACCATTATCTATATTTGTAACATCCTTCCCGGGTTCCATCCTGCTTTAACCCAATGAATTAGTGCCGAGACCGCGAACAATACCTGGTTGCAAGCATATTACTGTCTTATGTAGTCTATCTTATCATTATAGCTGTTTGATTGAACGTCCTCATTATCTCTATGTTCTTCGCTATTAGGAAAATAATAAAATTGATATCTAGTATGTATCAGAATATACTGTGCGCAAAATTAAGTGTTGGGCTCCTAACTGTGTGCCTGGAACTCTATTTGTATTCAAGGAAACAAAACCTATATATACCATAATTTTAGTAACCCAAACTGTGGTCTTCTCACCAATGATAGTAGATCTCCGATATTGTAATGTATGATCCTTTATAGTTTTCCTAGTCCCATAATATCTACTGCGAGTCTATATATCCAGATAACTCTCGCCTGAGGCATAATATAAACATGGATGTACTAATGTTATATAAGAACATCAGTAATGGCATTCACTCACATTTATTATAAGAAATCATGTAGAGTTGTCATACAATCTATGATGTTCCGTATTGATGTCATCCGATTATAGTTAGACATTGCTGTGATATAAGCTAAGTAATAATCTGTGATCGTGCTCAGTATGAGTAGTAGTAAGGACCGAGATATCTCTATATAAATATGTTATGAACACTGGTTTTTCGTTTGCTTATGTATATACTATAATTGGGTTGCATATGTCCCTGAATATGAGAACATCAAGTGCCGCTAGACACATATTATTGATTTTATAGTAGCGCTATAATAGCTGTGTCTGTGGTCGCAGATTGTCTGCATTTATCCCTTAATTTTTCTGTCTGTATACATATCCAAACTACCAACCATATATAGTACTTATGTCTAAGTATAAATACCAGAAAGCATTACTGCTTCATTATACATCATCTAACATTACTGTTTACCTTGTGTGGGTTATATTTGGTATTAGTTGTCTCTCTATCAAAGCTGGGCATCTTTGTGTTTTATTAGTTAGTTTCACATCATTTGCTCATGGATTGCAACTTGTTGTTTATTTACATATTACCTCTCGTGTATGTCATTGTTTTAATAATGTATGTTAGGAATACATATTGCTATGCAAATGGTAATCGCTAATTAGATATAGATAAAGACAGATACCTGTCCAAACACGGTCCATTCAAGAACACTAAGTCTCTCGCTCTCTAGCAGCGCAGAATATTAATATAATTACATTCTCATTAATATATTTCTTCTTTAATTGAGGGCCTGTAGTATCAAGACTATCTTTATTCATATGCAGAGGAGGCATATCATCTGTAACTAGACTATGTCATAGACTCGCCCATATTTGCGATAACAAATCTATTAACTAGTATCAATAAAACAGACTGACCAACGAGAACAAATGTGCATATTGCGATAGCAGTGGATGTGCGGGATTTCTGCATCAACGATAATAATAAAAATAATAGGTGTTGATACTTGACGTAATCTCCTGGTTCCATACGCACTCATATCTTCTCATGATGTGAATGCATGGATCTATACCCTGTTACTACCTAGTATGACTACCGGATATACAAATAACAATATAGTCTCTTAAATGAGATACGTACCATCTTATACAATTAGTGAGATACATAATACCTCAACTCTATCTCGCCTTTTTAATACCACTTTATCTCACATGTCTCATTAATGCCATTGTGCACCAACAATGTTTACGGTGTCTCTTATAATCGGTTCGTCTCCTAATTACGGTGAAGTTATCTGCGTTCCATTCTCCCAACAACATCCTTGCTTTCAGCTCATGAACTTCATTTATATCTACTTCATTTAAGTCCATTGTCATTCCCATATTTTTTCTCCTCATCCTAATTTTTCTCAGTTCCTCACCTCAGACACATCTCAATCAACATCTCTTCTACAATCTCATCACACCACTACATACAGTTCTCATGCAACAGAAAAGTGTTTAAATTACAAAAGCAGTTATTATCAAACCTTCACTTTTCAAAAGCGAAATCTTCTGCCTTAGCTTGCTGCCCATCGTCCTTGAGATCCTCCCTCACCGACTAAAGATATCCCTTAATCGTAACTAACTAATCACACTATGCAGCCAAACTGCATCGTAATAATTATATAAATCTATGACAATCTATTATCCTACTTACTTAGATAGAATAGAGGCCTAAATAATGCGTTGACTTGACCAATTCTTAAAATGCGATGAGAGACTTCAAATGTATTGAAAGTGAATCGTGGAGGTAGTGAGAAACGAACGGTTGCAGTAAAGGTAGATGAAAGGAGTATTGGAAGTATACATAGTAAGATGAACGCAAGGCGAAAGTTTGAAATGAGTCTCAGTCTCTGAGAAGAAGCTTCAATATCGGCTAATAGAGATGTTTACTGTGGAAAATATTACCAAATCGAGTAACCTAATATCTTCAAAGTTTACAATTCTTAAATTAGCTGGTACATCCTGCATATTTTAGTAGAACAATAAGTCCGTTAAACCTTATTCTCATATCTCTTGATCTTTTTTTGCTTTTATATGTGTATGCTCCATTTCTTTTCATTTATTATTGCCGTAGCATCCCATACATACCCTCTCATTCTGAATTATTGGCTCGAATCGGATTCGGCTTCAGCGGACTCAATCGACCTCAGCTGTAATGACCTCAATACTCTATCAGGTTCTAGTTGACTGTCTCACCAAAACAAACCTCCTGGCCCTCTCTATCTTCGACGAACGGTCGTTGTGACCTGAAATAAAAATGGAATTTGGAATTCTTACATGATTGTACTCCACTCTCTTTCCTCCATTTCATACCATCACTAATAACCACCTATACACTATACAAATATGATACTCTACATCTAAAACACTACTCTGCTTCCATTCCTTTATAAGTGAAAATACTCTATCACACAGTTCGCATCACTGTTCAATCCCCTCCTTTTGCTTTCCCTCATTCTCTTTTTGCCCTCCAATCTTTTCTTTAGATCATACATTCATCTTTACTTTCCGTCCTCACATAGTCATCGCCACGGTATGTATAAACATGACCGTTGCCATCATACTACTCCTTCAATTATTCTATACTGACTTAACTACCCCTAGACTCGTATTAATAACACTCCCCACATAGGCATTATAATCTAATATGATATCACTCATTACTACTTTTTCCCGTAGCCTTTTTTGGTTCATAACAAATAATCGTTTGTCGTTCTTTTTCTACTAAAAGACCAGTCATCTCTCCATCTTCAATCCTTCTTATCTAATTCCATTACTCTGATTAATCTCTTTCATAGATTCTACTTAATAATATCTGACTTCAATCCTACCATACCTTCTATACTCTCAACTAAAATTGATGAAGATAAAGATGAAGAAGGTGGAGAAAAGAAGGTGAGTAAAGGAGATGAAGGAGATGAAGATAAAGATGAAGAAGGGAAAGTGAAATTGAAGTCTCGAGAAAGCTTCAATATCGCAATGATTTTATGTGAAAAATTACCAAATGGTACCTAAATTTTCAATAGATTACAATTTAATACGTACACCTGATATTTTAGTGCAAATAAGTCCTAATCCTTATACTTTGATCTTTTTTGTTTTATGTAAGTCCACTTCTTTTCATTATTATTGTACATCCCATACTACCCCATTCTGAACTCTATTGGCTCGAATCGGATTTTGGTTCAGCCCGACTCAACTCGACTCTATGTAACGACTCAACTCAGTAGGATGTCACAAAAACCCTCCTCCTCTCTATTTGAACGGTTTGGACTGAAAAAAATGGATGAAATTTTCATGATGACTTCCACCTCTTCATAACATCATATAATAAACATTATTAAAAATTGCTTCCATGTCCTTTAAGTGAAAACTGCACTTCAATCCTCCCTTTTGCTTTCCCTTCATCCTTTTGCCCTCCAATCTTTTTAATCACTTTACTTTAGTCCTAATTAGGTATAAACCAGGTGCATTTAATATTCTAAACCCCACTTAAGCAACATCATACTGAAATTACCGTTTTCGAGCTTTTTTGGGTAAAATCGTGCTTTACTAAGAAGTCATTCCTTTTCAACTCATTTTTAATTTCCTTTAACCTTTCAAATTGATTTGTAATCACCTTAATTACCATTTAATTAATATTAACATCTCTGATATATAGTATTTCCCGTTATTCTAGGTTCTCCTTTGATTTGGGTAACCGAATTTATTGAAAAAGCAAGAATAGCAAGAAATAACAAGTTGAGGATATTACACTCCACATCGCTGGAAACCCTACTTTCACAAGCGTACTAAGCATATTGAATTGGATTGTCACCTTTTTCGTGAAAAACTCAAGGCTAGGCTCATCCATCTTTTGCCAATTTCTTCTCACGCTTAGCTCATTGATGTTTACACAAAACCTCTTCCCATAGTAGTGTTTCGATCTCTCCTCTTCAAGCTGGGAATGTTTGATATACATTCTGCAGCTTGTGGGGTGTGTTAGAAGATAAAACCCGCTTTAATGAAAAGGTGCGGAATGAGCAAAACGGCAACACATCTCAAAAGTGGATGTCATCAAATGAAACGCAGAGTTTTAGTTATACAACTATTTATGCTAATACTTAGCTTTTTGTTTGTTAGTGCTGAGCGGGCTAATTTGTTGGATTATTAACAGCAGTTACGACAAACAAATTGCAGCTAAAAGCTTCCACACTTGTATATAAACTTTTCTTCGTTATTTAATACAATCAAGTTGAAATCTCCAAAACTAAGATTTATATATCTTACAAGAAAAATCATCTATGAAAGTGACAAAATATAAACACCCACCCAAGGAAGCTGTAGGCGCTTCACATGTATCAACATGAATCAATTCAAGGAAATTATTACTCCTATGAGTAGACAAGGATAAAGTTATTCTATGTTGTTTTTGAAGAACACAATCTTCGCATAAAGTTAAAGATACAGACTTAATATGAGGAAGAAAGTTTCTTTTGGATAATATCTAGATTCCACGCTCATCTATATATCCCAAGTGCTTATGCCAAAGCATTGGATGTTCAGAATTTGCAGTTACTAAAGCAACTTCCCCTATAATAGTCTCACCAACTAGCCTATATAGATTGCCAACTAGTTCTCCCTTCATTATTGTAATAATGCCTTTGATCACCTTCAATTGAGATTTTGACCGGTGAACTTTAAACCTTGTTTATCAAACATTCCCAAAGATAAAAGACCTTTTTAAAGTGATGGAACATATTTGACATCAGAAATTATATGAATACACCCATCAAGCATCTTGATTTTCACATCTCCAATTCCGATAACTTTATATTCACCATTAATATCACCCATATAAAAAACTCCACCACTACAAGTCCTATAAGTATGGAACCATTTCTTATGAGTCATTTGAAAGATGCTTCAGAATCAAGAATCCATTGGCTAGAATTTTCAATTTTTTCTTATATAGGCAAAGCATCTCCATCTTCTGAAAAGATATAAGTTTTGTAATATTTCTATGTGAAGTTCTTATATCTGATTTAGAATTCTCACCGTAGTTTTTTTTAGCTTTGCATTCCCTTCTACATAGCCTGATTTTCCATAATCCCAATCCCAACATTTCACTTTCCTCTTGCCTTTGGACTTTGATTTTCTCCTTTCACCATGATCTCCATCAACAGGCCCACCTCTCACAACCATAACATCACCAGATGGACTAACCTTGTTCTTCCTTTTAGTTCCTATGTTAACAGCAATGCTACTACGACATCCATGTTAGGAGACTTCACATGGCTTAAGTTCATAATCAGATTGTCCTAAGAATCTAGCATAAAGTAAAGAAGAAGGCTAGCTTTTTCTTCTTCATTACTTCTCAAAGCAAGGGCCATGAGCTTACTAAAGAGTGAGTTAAACCCGTTAAGATGTTCTTGGACAGACGCTTCTTCTTTCATCTTCATGGTGTATAATTGTCGCCAAAAGAAAATCTTGTTCGTCAATGACTTTCCTTCATAAATATTTTTTAATTTTTCCCATAACCCTTTCGCGGTTATCTCAAATTCAACATTGAACAACACTATATAATCCAAAGCAAGAAGAAGATTTGTCAAATCCATCTTATCTTTTTCTACAAATGTCTTATATGTCACCCCTTCTCCTCTACTTTTTTTTTATCCAAAGAGCAACAACACATCCATCTTTAACTAGCACAACATGTATCTTTAATTTCCAAGGTGCAAAATTTGTTCCATCAAAACATGGGATTTCAACCTTTGTTGCGTTCTTTGTGGCCATCATTATTGAAAAATGAACAAATTTAAAGAATTCTTTCTACTAAAAAACTAAGCTTTGATATCATACTATCGAATTAGGTCTTGAGATTCAGATTTATTTTGGAAATAATAATAAAGAAAGAAAAAAATAACACAAGAACACAACATGGTTCAGCCAACAAGACCTATATCCACGGGCTACATCTCTATAGTTTTATATTGATTGAGAAACAAGGTCACAAGAGGATAGAAATACTCTCCAAGAGATTGAACGCAACATATCAGACTTCAAAAATGACACTAGTAGTTCCAAACACCAGTTATCATCTCCTTTTTTTTGAAGAACATGTGCTAATGGATACGAAGAACATTTGTCCAAAATAGGGCTCTATTTGAGACTCAGTGGAGGCTGTGGACTTTGCATGTTCCTAAGAAACTTCAATATAAATGACATTTTTCATATTTTTATAAAATATTTATAGTTTTCCGATTCATGGATGTTTGTAGAAATTTAATTGAAACTAAATTCATAATGGATCAGTAAAAAATTTAAATTCAACATACAAGTACTCAAATCAATCAAATTTATGAATGTAATTTAGTTTGTTTTAGATGGTTTAATATGCTTTTACGAGTTATATATTTTATAAATATATGAAAAGAAAATTAATTTGAATTATTTTTTTAGCTTTGTTAATAAAATTGAAAAATACATTTATTTAATATTTTAATCCAATGTTAGGTTTTACTATTTTAATTATTTACTACAATTAAACACTTTATTAATTTGGAATTAAATAACAAAAACAAATATTCTGAAATATGAAAGAAAAAAGAAATAATGCCCCCTAAACTTGTTTAGCATGATAAAAAAAGTCAAATTTGAACTTTTAGGCTAATTTAGCTCTTAAATTTGTTTAAAATGATTAAAAATGTCATATTTTACTTTTTAAGCCAATTTAGCTACTGGACTTATTTTGATTTTTTTTTTTTTTTTCAAATTAATGAAGTAATTCAATTTAGTATGATTGACTTTTATCCCTTCTTGTTCTATATTAAAAACTTTGAGATCAAATTTTTTCAACACTTCTGGATAGAAATTTAAAATCCAAAAAAATATATATTCTAACTTAAACTTATACACATTTAGTATAACTTTAATCTACCCAACATGAGAAATGCATAGATTTGGTACACAACAACCAATAATAAAAGTCAATTTTAAGATGTTCAAATCTATATATCTAAATGAAAGTTGAAATAAAAAGAATGTTTAACACTCTTTCTTTGTTTAGCTTTCTATTTTCTTTTTTTAAGAAGTTTTAGAATTTTTCTCTTTATTTTTCTACCATTTCATTGGATTAATTTTTTAAAAAACTAATTTATAATTAATAAACGTGCAGATAACTATAACTTTAAAATTTTGAATTTTTTTTCTTATCTCTCTCTCAGCAACAGCCGTGAAGCCTATAATCTCTCTCAATGACAGTATGCTGTGAAGTCTATAAATCTAACAACTTGATTGTCCTTCTTGTTGAGTTTCAATGTCAATAATACGCAGCGAAAGAAGATAATTAAAACAAAATAATTATTCTAATAGGGATCCGTTTAAATGAATGAAATAAAATTATTTAGAAGAATACCCGTTCAAGTATCCGGCCTCTAGTAGTATCTACACAAATAGACAGTCGAAAAACTCTAAAACTATTTTAGAGGGTTGAGAGATTAGAGAGTATGATATTGCTAGCTATCTTACATTCTATGTTTAGTTTTGTGGCTATGAGCAACAACTGTTTGTTAGACTATTTCTTAAACCTTATATATAAAAACCCTAGGTCATAAATAAATAAATTATAATTATTTATTTAAACTTTTGTCTGTGAAAACTCTTTGAAACTTATTTTTAGAGGCCAGAGAGTTAGAGAGTATAGATTTGCTGCTATCCTACTATTTCTTATGGTTTTAGTTTTGTGCACTACCGCATTCCCAACCCCATCCATCTCCCTATCCATCTTTCCAGATAGTCAGACTAATCGGAGCCAACAACACTGCCTTTTGTAGGACTATTTCTTAACCTCTTATATATAAAAAAACCCTAGGTCATTAAATAAAATAAATTATAATTATTCTTATTAAACTTTTTAATAAATAAATTATAATATTTAAAATATATATGTTGACATTTATTTATTTACATAACAAATTTAAATTAAATAACATCCTACCATACACATTAGCAATAGGGATTTATCAATTGATCAATATATAATTTATTTAAGTTTAATCTATTTAAATATAATTAAATCATAACTATAAATCGTACAGTATTATTTTCATTCTTATAAGATTTTATAGGAAATTACATATTAAACTTTCCAATCACCAATAATTTACAGGTAAAACTTTGTAAGTTAAAATACTATTTAAATAAATAAATCATAATTAAAATATTAGGTTTATTTTATCTTAATAAATTTTAGAAATTAATTAATTAATTCAATACTTAATAATTTAGGTAAAATTGTAATTAAATATAAATTATAATTTTGCCCTTAATATCCCAAAACTTTTTGTAATCAAGTTATACTTGATTCGATTTCTCGTCTTTATTTTCTTATATCCATTCTTGTGCATGACCTTCCAGGTTCGAAATATGTTGACAACAAATATAAATTAAAATTAATTAATTAATATTTGAAGGTCAAGTACATTGTCTACCAACATGTCATGAATACCCAAATATTTGAAAAGTCAAAGTAGTTTGACTTAAACTTTCAGCACATGATTTATCAATGTAATTAATATCCCTTCATCATTAACGTTCTGATTTAGTAATTAAGCATGAAGTGTCTGCTTTTAGTAGATCATGTTTGTTCTTAGCAATTGATCATTTGAATGAAATTCTAAATCTAATTTGCTAATTTTATTCTACCTTACGCAAGGATTTCTTAATCAATATTAATAGAGAACAATTACAACATTTTTCCCGATTTACCTAGGGTGATTTAATCCTCTGTTAATTATAAAAGTGTCTCCATACAGTTCCTACCATTTCCAATTAATCATTACTTATTATTTATGAAAAATAAATGTAAAGGAATAATCATTGCTTATTATTCATGAATAATTAATGTAAACGAAGAATCAAAACATAATCATCCCCATACAAGATAGCTTAGTAATTTCAAGTCAAAGGATCACTTACTCAACCATCACTTGAGTATTCCATAGACACAGAGTATTACTCATTACGCACACAAGAAAACTCTTCCCATATGGAATTCCTCATGCAGGTCAACTTCAGTGAACTCTATTCAAAATAACAAGGCACTCGATACATATCAAGTACTCTATAGGATATGCAGCATATATCTCTATAACTCACTATACGGACTTGCGAAGAGATACAGTATGCTGAACTTCTCTAAGTAAAAAACAGTCTAAATATTCGTATCAATTTATCCAACAACCCTAATGCATCGTCCAATCAACGAAGAATCAAAACATAATCATCCCCATACAAGATAGCTTAGTAATTTCAAGTCAAAGGATCACTTACTCAACCATCACTTGAGTATTCCATAGACACAAAAAACTCTCCATATGGAATTCTCATGCAGGTCAATTCAGTGAACTTATTCAAATAACAGGCACCTACATATAAGTTTTAGATATCACATATATCTTAGCTTATGAGAACAGCTGCTTCCCTAAGAAAAAAACATAATATGTATCAATTTCAACAACCATAATCATCGTCCAATAATAAGAAGAACATGGACCAGAAATATTTAGAGACTTTGTTTTAATGCAAAATAAAACTCATAATATAACCACATTATAATTTACTTTGCAAAGCAGTATTGTCTCATGGGCTTTATCTTTTACCAAGATTTGATCAATATAATATAAAAGATAAATAAAAGTCTTTTATTAATAATAAAATATTTATTACATGAAATATTATATCCAAAATATAACAAATCAAATTAGCTATAGGGCATATAACTAACACTTTTACAATAATTATCATGGAGATTGGTGTGTTTTATTTCATTAAACACTATCAATTAGATTTTTAGTTGGTGAGTTTTATTAGAATTTTAATTTTTTTTTTTTGTTTCATTTCTTTTTGGGTGTTTGTGTATTAAATTACACATGGATTTAATTCCATAAAGTCATTTTGCTGCTTTTCAAACAGGTTTAAATCTTGATCCTAAGGGCATTTAGTGGACTTTTGATTTCTTGAACTTCTTCTTGGAGCTCTTCCCCAGTTTTGTTAAATACAGAATATGCTAATCCAGGTAGCAAATTTGTTCTTCTCTTTCTGTTTTCCTATCATGATTTGATTCTTAGGGGGTGAAGCGTGTAGTAGATTTATGTGTTGCGCCTGGTAGCTGGAGTTACGTATATTTGAGTTGAATGGTGTTTATCCATTAAATTATTGATACAATGACACAGAACGGTTATGTGAATGGGAATAACGATTATACTCCGTCAGGAGTTTTGATCAATGACATTTGATTTGACGAAAGAATTAGAGAATTAAACTATCAAGGAAGTTTATTGAATATGAATAATGATCAAAATAATAATAATGATCCCATGATAACAAAATAACCTATTTATAAGTTTAGGCTAATCACATCAAACCCTAAAAAATAACACAAAGTCATAATTGGACGAAATCCTAGCAAGGTCGGCAACACGGGCGTGCTGGGCATGGCACGGGTGTGCTTGGACTTCCATAGGTTAGCACGGGCGTTCTTAGCATGACATGGGCATGCCGGCACTCGAATCGTAACTGGCCTTGTCAGCACGGGCGTGCTTAACATGGTACGGGCGTGCTTGGACTTCCAAAGGCTAGCATGGGCAGGCTGGCTGTGGCACGGGCGTGCTTGGGCTTCTTAGGCTTGGGCGTGTCTCGCGTCCTAAACTTCCAGAAGCTGGCATAGGTGTGTTGGAGATAGCACGGCCGTGCCCCTTCTTCTTGGGTTTACAGCAATCCAAGTCTCCCAGGTATTGAAGTGCCAGTTGCTCCGCATCATACAATTATTATTTAAAACCTAAATATGGAAAAATAAAATAGTATGTCTCTTTTATGATATTTAGTTGTAAACTATGAAATAAATCAATTCTTTATCAGCCATTGTCAACTAAAATACTCTTTTATTCTGGGTATTGAAAATTTACGTCTTACTTAATGGAATTTGGAACTCTCTTCACTTTGGCATATTCTTAGCAGTAAACTTTATTGATATTCCATCATATCATACGTTATATTTACCTTACAATTATGCTATTTAAGGCAGTCATGCATAAAGCATCTTGACTATATTTTTCTATGCTTCTCATTTGCAGGTTTTGAGTCACAAATTGTATCTGCCAACAAAGGTTTCACAAGATTCAAGGTCAACTTTCAATCTGTTAAATTTGAACTATATGTTTAAATGAAAATGTATAGAAGGCCACATATCAATTTTGGGGTTAAGCCTTCACTTGAAATTAAGTGCTTTAATAATCCCTTGCCTATTGAAAATTTGAGAGAGATTAAGGATTTGCACATTATGAGATTTGTCATATCTGAATCTGATTACTTGATTTACACTGAAGCTATAACTTGTCTTAATTTTGAAACTTCCACTTTTTCAGGTGAGAGTTAGATTGATCACAACCTTGCACATTTGGCATGCATGACAAAGTCTTACCTTACCTTGCTTGAGATTTGGGTATTTGTGTATTGTTGCCATTGAAAAGGGATGGACAAAGGTGGAGAGAGAAAGAGAATGAGCACAATTGGAGACAAGAGATGTGGGAAGACACAGAGAGATGTGAGCCTATTTATAGAGGGCATTTTTTTATTTTTACTCATATTTAAGGACTAAAATGCTATACTTCTAATAGAAGGACCACGTAGTTTTGTATTAAAGTAATGATAATGATTAACTCCCCGTTGTCATTAACATTTGTAATTTAGGATTTTGCAAAAGGTCAGGGAGTCTTTTCTATTGGCTTATCAATGGATTAGGTTTATCTTTTTCTTTTTTTTTCTTTTAAATATTTTGGAATATAGTTTTGTAGTGTCTGTAAAACACAATTTGGGTAAATTGTTATGGCATAATTGGCAGGCAAAATAGAAGTTTCCACTACATTGAGTTTGATCAAATTCTGTTTCATTCTCTTTTGACCAAATTCTGTTTCATTCTCTTTTGAGTATATGTCATACTACAATTATAAGGTTTTAGTCAAATAAATAAATATATGCTTTTGAGAAAGGAACGAGACAGTGAATTAGTGAATTAAGCCAAACATCAAGGATTACTTATTAGATTTATCAAAATAAAAAGACAAAATAGTGAATTAAGTCAGATCTCAAGGACTAAATAATACTTTACCCTTAAAAGAAGTTTTTTTTTTTTAAAAAAAAATAATCTTTAAATATGCATGTTTCTATTATTTGTATAAAAAATCAATAATAAACAATTTAAGATAAATCTAAATATTAATTATCTTTATTTTTTAAAATTTCACATAAAATATTTCTATTATTCACATGCGCATGAAACACGGTATTACGACTAGTTAATACATGTTTATGAACTCAAAATCATCAATCAATTTAAGGAGGGATATAGTATAGTTCATGTATCATCTTTCTCTATACCATATTTAATTATTTTTTTAATAAATTATAAAACTCGATCCCAATTATAATTTTAATAAATATCTATGTAAGGATTATCATATTGTAAGTGAGTGAAGAATCATGGGCTAAATTGATCCAAAATGTTAAATATGCTCCTTTGATTTATTTTACAGAAATTCAAGAATTAAATTGTCTAAAAAGCCAAATGTGATATTTTTAATTATTTTAAGTGAAAATTACAGTGTAATCCCTGTAGTTTTGTGAAATACAACTATTTTGTCCTTGTTTTTTTTTTTTTAAATATACTAATTTTTCCCTATATTTTGCTTATGTTATACTATTAGATTCTTCAATCTAATTTTTGTATCTTTTCCGTTAAATCAATAAGAAAACACAGAAAGCAAAGGAAAGGTACTAAAATATTATACCAAAAAAATTACAGACTATTAGATTCTTCAATCTAATTTTTGTATCTTTTCCGTTAAATCAATAAGAAAACACAGAAAGCAAAGGAAAGGTACTAAAATATTATACCAAAAAAATTACAGTGTAGTCCCTATGATTTGAAAAATACAATTAATCTGTTCCTGTGATTTTAAAAATAAAATGGATATTTTCGTCATTTCATAACGTACTTAACGAAAAACACAGAAAAAATTAGATGAAGTAAATATAAGGAGTTTTAGTTATACAACTATGAAGAACAGTCGCGTGATGGAACTATGGCTATTATTCCTGGAGACTAGAACAGTTCCGTCACGCAGCTGTTCTATGAAGAACAGTCGGAAGAACAGTCGCGTGAACGGAACTATGGTTATATCTGGAGAACTAAGAAAACAGTTGCGTTCACGCAGCTGTTCTATGAAGAACAGTCGCGTGACGGAACGCAACTAGCTACGTGATGGAACTGTTCGCGCATCAATCAAAATACTCATATATATTGATTAGAGCTAAATATAAAAAAAACAAAATGAAAAACCTGAGTACACGAACAGATGCGTCACGCCCAGGTGATTCCAGTCCAGATCAAAGACTTTTGGAATGAACAGTCGCGTCACGCAAGGTAATAGCTGCGTGACGCGGCTGCTCCCTAGTCCGCACTACTCCGCAACTACCTTTCAAACTACTCTTTTTACGTGTTCTTTTTGTCAAAAGTGATTAAACACAACTTAGAAAAGTCCAACAGTGGGCAAAATTACGTATTACCAATAACAAATCAACTAAATACTTATGAAAATGAGATTTTTAAGAAACAAAAGACTAGAAATAAAAAAGAAAGGTTAGAATGGTTACCTAGCCCTCAGATTTGAAGATTGCATACACTGAGATTAGCTTAGAGACGTTGTTTCACGATTCCAGAAATGTAGTTAGCAAGTTTATACCAAACCAACGTTTTCTTTTCTTTCTTTTCTCTCTTTTTCTCTCTTTATCTTTTTTGCTCTTTTTTGATTTTTTTTTTTATTTCAAAACTAAATGGTTAATGGTGTGATCTTCCTCAAGTTTACTCACTTGAGTTCTTGGGGAAGAAAACCCTAGCCGTTTAATTGAAAACCTAGGTTAAAACATTAAAATCTTTAGAGAAAAATGAGAGAAAATGTCAAAAAGTCTCGTTTCAAGCACAAAATGGTGTATTTATATGGTAGGGCAATAGAACAAGCTGCGTCACGCAGGTATAGGCTGCGTGACGGAACTATGAGCTGCGTGACGCAACTATGAGTGTCGTCACGCAGGTTATAGCTGCGTGACGCAACCCTAACGCGGGTCAGGCTCCTCTGGGCGGTTTGGTTCAAATTTTGGTTCAAACACTTCTGGTTGTTCAAACGGTTCAAATTTTGGTTCAAACACTTCTGGTTGATCGTGATTCTTTATCCCTTATCCTCATTATCATCACCGGGTTAGGCGGGGGCATAAAATTACTCGTCAACACACACGTTTGAATCTCTTCTTCCTTTTTTTTTTCTTTGACCAAAAATAAAAACGTGTTTGTTTGTTTTTTTTCTCTTTTCTTTTTCAAATGTGTGTGGGTACCACATGTTGGAGTGACCTCACAACAATTCTCCCCCTCCCGACTACATGGTGAGACTCTCCATTCCTGCCACTTTGACACACAGTTCAAACTTCTTCTTTGGAACAACCTTTGTCAATATATCCACAGCATTTCTGTCTGTGTGGATCTTTAGCAACTGGAACTGCTTCTCTTCAATGGCAGATCTAAGCCAATGATATTTTACATCAACGTGTTTCGTTCGTGCATGATACATAGTATTTTTGCTTAAGTCTAACGCACTTTGACTATCACAATAAACTATATATTCTTCCTGTTGCACACCCAATTCTTCCTGTTGCAGCACCCAATTCTTGAAAGAAATAGCTTAACCAAATCATTTCACTTTCCTGGCCTTCGTTGTTGCAACTGTACTCCTTGGCTCAGTGTTGATACGAAAGCACATTTATTGTAATCTTGGATTGCCATGAAATAGCTCCCCTGGAGAATGTAAATAGGTTCCTGATGTGATTTTTCTTTCATCGAGATCACCGGCCAATATCTGCATTCTGTGTAGCCAACAAGTGCAGCCTTTTCACTCCAAAAGTTAAAAACATAACTTTGAAGTTCCTCTCAGGTACTGAAAAATCCACTTCACTGCTTCCCAATGTGGTCTTCTAGGGATTTGACAGAAATCGGCTCACAACACCAAACTGCATGAGCGAAATATCTGGTCTTGTACACATCATGCGTACAATCAAACTTCCGACCGCTGAAGAAATATGGAACATTTGACATATCTCCTTTTTCTTTCTCTGGTTAATGGTAGGATTTCTTTCACTCAACTTGAAACTTGCCTGTCTCAGATAATCTCCATTCCGAGAATTTGCCTTGCGAATCCCAAATCCTTCATGTCAAATGCTTTTGATAAATCACTTTTTAACCTGCTAATCATATGTGCATCTGGTCCAACGATTAACATATCATCAATATATAAGAGAAGGATGATAAATTTACCATCAGGGAATTTCTAGACTATACACAAGGATTTGCATCTGACCTTTTGTATCCTTGATTCACTATGAAAGAATCAAACTTTTTATACCATCGTCACGGTGCTTGTTTCAACCCGTACAAGCTCTTCTTCAAGCGACAAACCATGTCCTCTTTTCCCTTAACCTTGAAACCTTCTGGTTGTTCCATATAGATCAGGCGATTTCTAGACATATAACACAAGGATCTGCATCTGTCCTTTTGTATCCTTGATTCACCGATGAAAGAATCAAACTTTTTAATATCAATTGGTCGCGGCGCTTGGTTTCAACCTGCACAACGCCCTTCTTCAACAGCGACAAACTATGTCCTCTTTTCCTTGGACCTTTGAAAACCTTCTGGTGTTTGTGGTCATATAGTTTTCTCTTCTCTAGATGCCGATGCAAGAATGCGCGGTCTTTACATAAGCTGCTCTAACTCAGATTCAAATTGGCTATAGACCTAGCAGCAACCACTCGAACAGAACTCATTTTCACTCAACTGGTGAAAAAATCTCATCATTGGCTACTAGACCTAGCACCACTCGAACAGAACTCATTTTCACAACTGGTGAAAAAATCTCATCAAAGTCAATACCTTTCTTTTGAGTAAAGCCTTTGATAACCAATCGAGCTTTGTATCTCACTAGGTTGCCATCATCTTTCTTCAGTTTGTACACCCATTTGTTCTTGAGTTTTCTCTTCCCTTTTGGAAGTTTCACTAGCTCATACGTGTCATTCTTTTTCAAAGAATTCATTTCCTCTTGCATGGCTTTGTCCAGCAACTTTGTCCTTGTAAGATTGCACATCATGGAAGCTCTTTGGCTCCCCCTCATCAGTAATCAAAATGTAATCAGAACTAGGGCAACTTGTAGATGGTTGGCGCTCTCTGGTTGACCTTCTTAACTAAGGTTCAACTCCTTTTGGTGTAACGGGGTTCTCTGGCTCCCCTTGCTCAACACCCTCTGCATCACTGTTATCATCTATAATTGTTTCTTGATCCCCTACGACTGACTCTTCTTCTTCTTCTCGTTCTGATTCTGGCATTCCTCATCCTGTGGCATTATCTGTAGGAATGCTTCCTGGTGTAATATAAATAACACCATCACTTGTGGATTTTTTCACAAGTTATATCTGCCATGATCTCATTTTTGTGGAATACTACGTCTCAGCTCCGGACAACTTTCTTTTTCACTGGGTCCCATAACCTATAGCCAAACTCTTCATCTCCATAACCAACAAAAGTGAGTGCAAGGAGCTGACTTGTCATCAAAGCTTTGGAATTCTCTTCTTTATACTTCTTCGAAACATGCATAAATGCCTTGCAGCAAGATACGCCTCAGAATGAGAAGTATGAATATTATTTTCTATACCGTGTCCAAACCTTCTCCAGGATATCAAAAATCCAAAGGTGCTGAAGGTAGTCCGGTTGATTAGGTAGACACAGTAGTCATTGGACAGCTTTCTTCCCCAAAATGGCGTTAGGTAAGTTGGCCATTTTGATCATGGTTCTGACTCCTTCCAATAATGGTGCGATTCTTTATGCCATTCAGCACACGCCGTTTGTGTTTGAGGCTAGCCAGGAATGTCTATTTGATGCCTGATGACGTTACTGACTACAATAATCTTCTAACTCCGTTTAGAGATAGTATTTGCCACTCATTATCCCGTTGCGCAGGTAACACTTCAATGCCACTCATCCAGTCTCGCCCTTTCCACATCGGCATGGAATAATCTGCTGAAAGTGCTTGAATACTTTAGTCTTTTTGGTGCCGCAAGCAAATTTATATCCATGTTTTTTTTCGGCTTGGAGAATCATCAAACATGAAGGTTTTTTAAAGAAAAAAAGTATTTTGAACTTTGCTCCAAGTGGATTCCTACTTTCCATGGGACAGCACATACGTCAGAGTGTACCAACTCCAACTTGTTGGATCTTCTCCTTCTAATATAAGCTTTTCAAAAATGAGACACGATGTTGCTTCCCAGAATCAACAATTTCACAAAGGGTTTTATTTTACCTTTGGCTAATGGTAATAAAGGACTGTCTTAGCCAACAGGATAATAATAAGCCCTTTCTCACTAACTAGCGCCAGCCACCTAATGCCACAAATTTTGGTGAAGCATCATCTTCCAATCTGTAAGTGTCAAATTGACCACTACATATTATTGTGGTGCGTCGTATCTACAGCCGAGCAATTAATAAAATTTTATCCTCTCGCCACCTACCAAAGACGCCTTTGTCAGTTTCCAATTTACTGCAAGCCAACCTGTTATGAGCTGGTGAGATGGTCCTTCTGACAACAGGTTCAACCGAAGGTCGGGAATACGTCTCACATTTTTTAAGTGTTAATGTGCACCCGACATTTGTTTTTATGCAAATATCACCGATTCCCACCACTTGCGAGACAATTATTTCCCATTTTAATAGTGCCAAAGTCTCCTGCTTTATAAGTGGAAAAGTATTACCCGATTCCCACCACTTGCGAGACACTATTATTTCTCATTTTAATAGTGCCAAAGTCTCCTGCTTTATAAGTGGGGAAAGTATTCCCTTTTTGGAACACAATGATATGAAGCACCGGAGTCTACTATCCACCCACACTCGGTAACTGGTCGCATTCTCAACTGGACATGCAATCTGCATCATTAGTGACTAAAGTCACCTTCACCATCTTCTTCCTGAGAATTCCTCACCATCTTCTCCTGAGATTGTAGCAAATGTATTTCTGTCATTCTCTTGTCTTCGGTTTGCATGCTCCTGTTTGAGTAAATGACAATTTCTTTTGAGATGAACCTCCTTACCGCAATGGCAACATTTTCTCATCTCTCTAGACTTGGATCTACCACCTGACTTTACATGCCCTTGACCTCTACTCTTGCTCCGGCCCCTATTCTCTGTGACAAGGGCTTGTGAATTGGTACTGACAACATCTCTTCTTCGTAGTTCTTCATTAAATAGTCCATTCTTTACCATAGACATCGTTACCACACTATTTGGAGCTGAGTTACTCAATGACACCACAAGAGTATCCTAACTATCCAGTAGAGATCCCAACAGTAGGCATGCTTGCAAAGAGTATCCACTAAGGCTACCCAAGTAGGAGATCCACAAGACAGTACGGCAATGCCTTTGGCATTCGTCTCTAAAGAGACACTACCCGCTACTGGTAAACTCAGTTCGTCTTCTAAGGACATACCGCTAACTGGTAACTCAGTTACGAGTCCTTCAAAATCATTCAGGTGTTGTGTAATTGATCATCCCTCTAACAGCTTCAAGTTCATGACTTTACGCATCGTGAAGACTTTTCCTTGAACATTCGTAGCCTCGTACATATTCTCTAATTTCTTCCAGAAAACTTGGGGATCTTTTTCATTTCTCACATGGTTGTACGGGCTAGCATCTATCCAATTGGCGTATTTTACCCAATGTCTGCTTTTTTAATTTCTCCCACTACCTTTGTTTCATTTCTTCTGGCTTTGCACTGTCACCTTCAATTGGATCGTACAGATCTTTGCAATTGAGGCAGTCCTCCATTCTGGATTTCCACATTGAATAATTTGAATCTGTCAATTTGATCATTGACCCATCGTTAGCCATGTCAAATTTTGAATCTGACAAAATTTTACTATTCACAAAATTCACTATTCACGTGAATAGTAACTTTATAGAAACTAACAGAATTTACCAACCAAAGGCTGTGATACCAGTTGTTGGGATTATAACTGATCCCGAGTGGGGCCCATGAAAAATACCAGTGGTAAAAGTAAAATAAAATTACTATTACCACATATACCTCCAATAATTTCTTATTGGATATTGACGATCGAATCCACCAGAAATAATAACCACAGTAAAAATTAAATAATTACCGTAAATGCCAGATTGAAAATAAGAACACCGAGATTTACGTGATTCACTCTTCAACTATTATGGGCTACGTCCACAGGACAAAAAACTCCGAATAATTCTTCCACTAAAAATAGTAGGTACAAAAGAGATTACAAAAATAGTGGTACTCTAAATTTTTTCCAAAAACACCCCAAAATTATAATCCTCACTATTTTCTCTCTTTCAATTTTAAGAACCCTTTCCTAAAATTATAATCTTCGTTTTTGTTTTTGTGCATTATTTAGTGAAAAACCTTCTCCTATTTATAGGAGAAGGGGACGCGTCCACCGAATGGATGCGTTAATCACGCGTCCATTTTTCCTTCCTTTTTTCTTCATTCAAACGTGTGTGGGTCCCACACGTTTGAATCTCTTCTTGAATGGATGCGTTAATCACCGCGTATCATTTTTTCCTATCCTTTTTTTCTTCATTCAACACGTGTTGTGGGCTGCCCACAATGTTTGAATCCTCTTCTTCCTTTTTTTTTCTTTGACAAGGCAATTAAAAAGTGTTTTTTAGTTTTTTTTCTTCTTTTTTTTTTTTCAAATGTGTGTGGGGGGGTCCCACAATGTTGGGAGGGACCGTTCCAACACTCTTGACAGCATCTGGCAGCTCCTCTTCTGAACAATTAAGAGAAGAACTCGACAGCACTGGCAGCCCTCTGAAATTAAGAAAGAAGCTGTATCTTCTAGCTGTTGGCTATTATAGGAGCAGCAACTATACAAAGAGCAGGAGGCTGGTGGAAGAATGTTTCAGGGTATGGCGTCCTCATTCATTAATCTATTAACTTATCATTATCAGTGGCTGCCTCCTTATACTGCTTATAATTGTTTTTTGTTTTATTCTGAAAACATATGTTCTGTTTCTAGTGATTTGTGGCTACTAAGTGACTGTATTAAGAGAAATAGTTATGAACCTTGTAAGCAATTCCCATGGGGTGGTGGAGGCCCAGTTGGTAAAAAGAAACCCGCAACCCCTTGAGGTTATCCTGTACTTGGAGGAAGAGGTAAAAGAATAATAACAAATTATAGTGAATGATAATGTTACATATTAATAATAATACTATAATGCATTCTTCTATTCTGCAAATATATTAAAAAAATAATATATAGAAATGACACTGATTTAACCCATAAAGAAGTGAGCTATGAGTTAAATTTGTTCGATGTTAAGGCTTCATAGTCTATGGTGAAGTAGGACCAAGCTTATGGGCTTCCACTTGAGCAATGTGTTGTATGTTGATACATTTTATAAAATGTATTTGCTGCAAAACCATAATTTCCCTGAATTGAGAACTCAAACTTCTGAATATAATGTTCAACTCCTGAGACTCAAACTTTGTTGAATATAATGTTCAATCTCTCTTTGCCATTATACCACTATAGTTTGTATCACCAGCGCTGTGGTTTTTTTTTTTTTTTTTTTTTTTTTCCCAGGCTGAAACCTGAGTGGAGACAACGGCACGTACCGCTTAAGAAGCATGAAGGCCAGATTAGAAAAGGTTACACAAAACAAAAAGCAATTGAAGGCCAGATTAGAAAAGGTTACAAACAACAGTCAGTCACAACTTACCCCCTCCTCCCTACCCAAATAATTATGATGATGTGTTCTATTGAAGATGAAATGGTTTTTCCTCTGCATTTGTTGTTTTTGCACAGATGGTTTTATTGGTATAATTGGTATAGGCATTGCTGCTACAGCTGTGGGACTGGTTGCTGGCGGGCTTGCTGCACCTTTGTCACGAAGGTAACTGACTATGCCTTTCATTTCCTCCAGTGTATAGAAGCAGTGCACTAAGCACATCCTTGTTCTTTTGTTCTTTGCATTGTGTATATATTAAACAATGTTGGAGAGGTTGCATTTTTGCTCACAGAATTAACAGATTTCTCCTTTAAATGGTTACGAGTGCCTACTGATTCCTCCTGAGATTTTCTCTACTTGTTTTTCTTCCTTACCTTTTATATATACTTCCTTACGCCTTTATATTTATAATATAGTATATATAATATTATATATCTGTAATGATATTCTTTGAGAGGCCTTTCAATATATATATGTATGTATCTTTGGAGAGCCCTTTAAGATTGAATTCACATATGCATATGAAAACTATGGATGCAAAGCTTTAACAAGACAGAAGTTTTGTGATGGTTGAATATATAAATTTAATTTTGAATTTTGTTACTTATGACGTTCTCGACTTCTAATTTGAGCCATCAAATACTTAACTTATAAAGTATCATTTATTAAAAACTTCAACTTACAAAATCATTCCATGAATATGCAATTTATAAAATTAGATTAATTAAATACTTATTAAATAGTTGAAAATGTAAATTTTATTGTTTCAAGTGTTAGTTTAGATAAGTGTATAATGTCATCAAAATTTGTAAGGTCATTTACAAAGTTCGTTAAAGTTACAAAATTTAAGTACAAGGATAAATTTATATATTCGGTGGAGCATAAGTTTCATTTTAGATGGTAATTTTTGTATATCATTAACAATGGTTAGAAATTGTTGCCTCAGCAGCCAAATTTAGCTGTGCACTGGGGAAACCATCTCTGGAGATCGTTCCAATTTTTTTTTTTTCTTTTAATCTTTGGCTTGAAGAAATTATTATTTTTATTTGGCCCTCTAAAAATTTTTGAAATTTTTTTTGCCCCCTATGTTTGATTCCTGCTACACCATACACCTTAAGCATATAGATCATCACTATCTCAAAATATGAGGTTAGAACAACTCATCACTCTAGGATTACAAAACATCACCATAAACATTATGTAATATAACAAAGAGATAGAGAACTCAAAGATAAACCAAAAAGTTTAATTTTCAGTCATAATAATTTGATTCCCTTTTCAATACATGCATGCTAATTATATTACTTAGACAACTCCCCAAGTTTATACTTAACATTATAAATACTACAACTGATATTTATGTCTTCTAATGTGTCTCTATTCAAACTAAAGATGGATAAATAAAGATAAGTCCAAACACATCCCAATTACTTATTAATTACTCTCACAAAGGCTAAATTGGATTGTCTTACTCTTGTGCTTCATCTGGCATTAGTTAATTTGCTCCTTTGTCACCTAAACCTGCAGTAAAGAACACACTGTTTGTATAACAGTAAGTAAAAGTAGAATAACAGCTCCAATAACAGAAATTCCAGCCCACGGAGTGTTGAAATACTTCTGTTGGGCATGTCTTACTCTTGGTGCTTCATTCTGGGCATTGTTAATTTGCCTTTCCTTTCGTCACTAAAACCTGCCGTAAAGACATCCTGTTTTTGTATACCACAGTAAAGTAACACGTACTTAGTTAATTTGCTCCTTTGTCACCTAAACCTGCAGTAAAGAACACACTGTTTGTATAACAGTAAGTAAAAGTAGAATAACAGCTCCAATAACAGAAATTCCAGCCCACGGAGTGTTGAAATACTTCTGCTTCAAATTTGCCTTCCATTTGTGCCAAGAGGTTTTGCAGTAGACATTCAAATCTTCAATTAAAACAAGATAATAGAACTTATTTGAGAAGAGAATATTTTCTTTGTCAATGTTACGAAAAAGAATTGCCACGGCTTCATTTCCCTGCAACCCATTTTCTGCAATTCCATTTTCTGTAATTCCATTCTCGACAAGTAATTCCACATCCCTTGAACCATTCACAAGCTTAGCCATTAGGGCAATATAGTCACCAACATAATTATCTAAGCAATTACATTGCTCAAAAGCTTGTAGATTTCTCAATACACTTTCTGTATGATCATTTATTGCAAATCGAGGAATTTCCAAAATCCCATTTCTAAATTTTATGTCAAATATATTTTTGCTTGAACTCGCTCGAAACTTAACTCCAGCTTGGTAGAGCTCTGTTATACTTGGTATTACTAGCATTTCTATGTCCTTATGTGGCTGCAATAACTCCGATGGCTTTTGACACTTTCTTATCAAATCAAGTATATGTTTTATCTCATTAGAAGAACAATTACGAATCTCCAAAATATAATCCATCGCCCATGAATCCCATATATTTTTGAATAATTCGTAGACGAGCTTTAAAATAGAAATTTTTCCAAGATGCATTTGTATATTAGATAGCATAATTAAGTCTTCAAGAACGAAAAACGGAATTTGATTCTCAAGCAACAATAAATCAAACCTTATATCCCGAATCAACCATGGTTTATTACATACGCGATCACTTTTATCTTGCAACTCTATAAATGAAAACTTTAATAAAATCATAATAACGAAGATCGCATCTAGCAATATCATTTTCACAAAATCGTAACTATTTAGTTTGATATTTTCTGCATAACAATTTCGTAATCTATCTTCATTTTCCCCAACAAATTTAATATAGTCCTCTAAATTTATCTCGCTCAGCTGAAGAAAATCTTGCAAGTATCTAAACTTATGTTCTTCCATTGCTTCTAGATTTTTTTGGGCATGGTGAAACGGTCCAATACAGACTACACGAGGTGTGTACGCTTTGTCGTTTTGACGCAGTCGATCAGGCACTCTGTAGATGCAACATTCATCTGATAAAGGATGCATAATTTCCAATTTGTGTCTTATTTTTGTTGCTAACTCGTTAATATTAAGCAAAACGTGACTTCTGTTTTCCATCTGTTCGAAAATGAGAAAATTACAATAATGAATAATTAAAAGAATATTAAGCAATAATTGCTTATATATCCACCGATGTAAATTTACGTGTAGTGAGTTTATGAGTTGCTAGTTTTAATATTGCAGTGAGAATATTATTTTAATTTCTGTTAGGATTTATTTAGCATATACTAATGCATTATTACTAAATTTTAATAAAATTCTTATTACTTTCATTCTCTGTAAATTTATATGCTAATTTTTCATAAATTATATTTTATTTCGATCCAGATATTGCTAGTTTTATGCTGTAGAGTTTATAAGGATTATAGTGTGTAATAAAATATTATTTAATAAATCATCGATCATCGATCAGTTAATGACGGAGTTAGGAATTAAAATTAAAGAGGCTAAAAAAATTTCAAGAGTCAAGGGGGCGAAATTGAAAAATATTACTATTTTAATAGGTAAAATAAAAAGATTTTAATATTTTATTAGTATTTTTTTAAAAAAAATATTTTGTTACGGGCCACCCTTGGACTCCCTAGCTCCATCAATCGACCCAGTAAAGATAGAGGGTGAAGGGTTAAAGAGTTGACCGAAGTTGAACCAGTATTTAATTAAATATATATTAAATATAAAATAAAATAATTTGAAATTAACAAATTTCATCAAAAATTATGTATGTAAATTAAAATAGATTGAAAATTTTAAAATTTCCATCCTTTGGAACTACCCTAGCTCCATCAATCGACCCCCAGTAAAAGATTAGAGGGTGAAGGGTTAAAGAAGTTGACAGAAGTTGAACGCAAGTATGGTGTAATTAAATATAGTATAAATATAAAATACAAATAATTTGAAACTTGAAATATAAAATAAAATAATTTGAAATTAACAAATTTCATCAAAAATTATGTATGTAAATTAAAATAGATTGAAAATTTTAAAATTTCTTAATTATAATAATTAAATTTCACTGTAGTAATAATTTTAGCAAATAGTTTAAAATAAATATTATATTAAAATAAAATAAATAGTAAAAAATTAAATAACTATACGTATTACCTTACTAGTAATATTAGATTGTTCAATAATTATATATATATTGACTAAATAAATAGATATTTAAAAAAGAAGTTAATGTTGCATTTAGTATAAATGAATTTAAAATATGAAATTCATTTGTAAATGAATTTTCATGTTTGATAATCATGTATGAAATAAATTCACAATTAAATATTCATTTGTTTCTGTTTGTTTCTGTTTTTTCCTAAAAATATCTTCGAAACATAATAATTTGTATACAAAATAAATAGATAAATACTAATTAATATTCGAATGCTATGATTATATAATTTTTTATATTTTATTAAAATAAATATACAAAATAAAAATAATATTATAAGATTATTAAATTCTAATTTTAGTTTGGATAAATGTACTATTTCTTGAAAATCTTTCTCACCTATAAATAAGAAAAAAATCAAAAAAAACTATTAAAATAAAATTATTAAATTTAATTTAGTGATAAATGTATATTTAACTTGAATCTCTTCTCACCATAATAAGAAAAAATACAAAAAAATATTAAAATAAAAGATGAAAAATATTAAAATAAAAAACACAATAATAAGAAAATATTTTTCTAAAATTAATTTTTTTTTAAATGGTTTTAGTCAAGTTTGATAAAATATATAAGTTTGATAAAATTGGAAAAATGACCTTGAAGAAGAAGACGGGTAGTTTTGTCATAAATGTTTGATGACTTGGTTTTGTAGAATTCATTTGAAAATTCAACCTATTTTTGTGGATTTGATGTAGTTATGTTCAATTCCATATTATTGAATTCCTAGAATTGAAATCTACATTTTCTTTTTCATTCCAAACACAAAAATATGATTTCTAAATGAATTCTATAAGATTTTGTGAAATTCACTTATTACAAACAAGGAGTAAGAGTATTATTAAATAAAATTATTTTTATAGATAAGAGAAAAATATATAATTTGAGAAAAATAAGATTCTATAAAATAAAATAGAAACTTATTGATATCAGCAATTTAAAGGTCGAATAAAAAATGATATAATATTTGAGAAAAAATATAATTAATTATAAAAAAATATTGAAAATAAATAATTTTTTAAAGTAATTTAATACAATAATTACAAGACCTAGTGGTTAGCACTTTATTACTCTTAGCATTAGGTCATGGGCCAATATCTATAAAAAGTATTTTGAAAAAAATATATATACTAGTTAAAACAGTCAGTTTTGAATAAAAGAAGATTTGAGGGTAAAACCGACTCCTCTTAGTTCTTGATAACCAGTCCCGTTAGGCATTAAAACCATGATTTAGACTTTTTTTTTTTAGTATTGGAGACGGGGAATTCGAAACTGGATATATTGCCAAATTTTATATGGACTTACCATTAAGTTATACTTTGGTGTGCATGATTCAGATTAATTTGAATGAGTTTTTAAGTATTTGTTAAAGAATAAAGGCTCCATTTTCAAGAGTTGAGAATATAAATGAAGGATGATTTTACCACAAATAATTAGAAGTAGTTTCTAGTTATAGTACCATTAATTGGGCACCATTGATGTGGAAGACTAGAATGGATATTAATGATAATAGAATGGGTGAGTCTATGACATTCAGCATCTAAAGTTAAAGCACTTGTTTGGCTTGTAGGTTGAATGGAAGACTAGAATGGATATTAATGATAATAGAATGGGTGAGTCTATGACATTCAGCATCTAAAGTTAAAGCACTTGTTTGGCTTGTAGGTTGAATAGTGACTTGCAGAAATGATGAACCAGGTGATAGCTTAATATTGGTCAATGGTTCATTACTAAACTCCTTAGACCAGAAATGATAAGGTCATCTCCTATATAGGTGATCATGGGAAAATTTGTCCCATAGAAGTTATTCATAAGGGAAAATGTTTTTGGCCCAACTTAGGTCTAGTACAAGTTTTGATGGAAAAGTTGAAATGACAATATTGATCCTATTAGTTATGGGAAAAACTTACCTAGGCTGGGTCCATAGCCTCGTTTATAGATCAAACCAATGAAATTAAAGACTTTTATTAAAAGGGAGGTATTTCTGACCTTGCATTTGAAAAAAAAGATAAAGTCAAAAAACTTTTTAAAAAATTTTTAGTTTCATTTGTTTGGTCTATGATTGATACCATGAACCAGGTCTATGCAAGTTTTTTTCATTAGTTATAGAGAAATGCGAGTAGGAGAGAGAATAAAAATGTGTAAAGTTATATTATTACTTTCTTTTATTGAATTTAAATTTGTGTCTGGCACAAGTTGTGTCATTTAGAAAGACTCTAAACACGATTATTTTATACAATAGTCTATATTTTAATTATATGAAGAAATCTAAAGTAATAAAAATAAGTTTGTGAGAATTAAATGAATCATCAAGTTTCTTTTCGCTTTTGTTATGCATAATCTAACAAAGATAATAAGTTTATATACAAGTGTGGAAGCTTCTAGCTGTAGTTTGTTGTTGCTGCTACTAACAATCTAACAAATTACCCAGCTAAGCACTAACAAACAAAAAGCTCAGTATTAGCATAAATAGCTGTATAACTAAAACTCTGCGTTTCATTTGAAGTATTAGCATAAGTGGAAGCTTCTAGCTGTAGTTTGTTGTTGCTGCTACTAACAATCTAACAAATTACCCAGCTAAGCACTAACAAACAAAAAGCTCAGTATTAGCATAAATAGCTGTATAACTAAAACTCTGCGTTTCATTTGATGACATCTACTGTATGAGATGTGCTGTCGTTTTGTTCATTCCACACCGTTTCATTAAAGCAGGTTTCATCTTCTTATAGTAGCTGAAGCTAACTTATCATTACGAGTATCTTTAATCCTTAACTATTACATATAATAAACATATAAATAATTAAGTTTCATTACATAAATTAATGCATGAACTTTACAAGAAATACCTAACTATACTCTTAATTTATAAATTGACTCAACGGATCTTCAATTTGTAAAATTATAATTATTGAATATTTCAACTTATAAAATAACATATATTGAACTCAAATTTAATAGTATTCAATTATCAAATTAAAGTATTGTATTCAGCCAGTGGTTATATATCTTTTAATAAAGAATGACCATTACATTTAGCTACTTTAGTTATTAACATTTAATAAATATATAATTTTATAAGTTGACGAGTTAACGTATTCGACAGATACAATTTTACAAGTTAAAGTGTTTAATATATATAATTTTACTAATTGAGAAATTTAATGAATTGATATGAAAATTAAGGGTAACATTAGATTTTTATTATAAAATTCAGGTATCAATTCATACATTTGTCCAAGCAATTAACTAACAACAATGATTTTTTGGTATTTTCGGTTTGTATATGTAAAATATTAATTTGATACGTAGTTATTATAATTTTGGAAAATATAATGATACATTTTTTAACTATTCAATAAGTATTTAATTAATTAAATTTTATTTGGAAAAATTTTATAAGTTGCAAATGAAGTTCGTATTTTGTGTTCACGTATATTAACCAGATATCTCTTTCCTAAAAATAAAATTGCAGAAATTCTAGTTTATACTTTTCAAATTCAAAAAAAAAAAAAAAAAAAAAAAAAAAAAAAAAAAATGTTCGTATTTTGTGTTCACGTGGTATATTAACCAGAATATGATATCTCTTCTTCTCTAAAAAATTACAAATTGCAAAGGAAATTCTAGTTTTATCATTTTCAAATAAAAAAAAAAAAAAAAAAAAAAAAAAAAAAAAAAACATGCGCAGAGTAGGCAATGCAATTCCTTGTATATATATCTTTGTTCATATTTATTTCGATAAATATACTGATTCTTAAAATGAATGGAGAATGAGAATAAAATAAATAAAAGAAAAGTAAAAGTAAATATAAAAACCTGTTGATTGATCTCTGCAATGATGACTTGAAGCTATTTTGCAGATGGGATATTTGTCCTTCTTCCAAACAACCAAAGCAACAATGGAGGAGAAGAGATGCTAGAAGATATTTGTTTCCTATCCATTGACTATTCGCGTTTTTTTAAAGAGGAAATAATTGCCTATGCCAAATATTACTAAAATACCCTTATCATATACATTATCTTACTAAAATACCCTTACAAGATTATAAGATTCCCTGTTCACAGATACCAAGATTTATTGTTCATCGCTAATTAAATATATAGTTGAATTTGATTATTTGATTTGAAACTAATTAACTCACTAATTCTATAGCTTGTTAATTTAAATTTTTTGTCCTTTAGTGTTAATTTGTTAATGAGAAGTTCACCTTGCTCCATAATTCATCATATTATTTCTTGTATAATTTATCATATCATTTCAAGTTAATCTCTTTCAAGTATCCAATTTCGCATATAATATGTGTATTATGAGAGGTTTTTCTTTTTTTTTTTTTTGGAAGATATGTTGAGTTATGAGGGTTAATTTTAGTTTATTTAATTTTTTCATTGTGTGATTTATTAGTTCTACAAGTTGAAGAAACCAAACAAAAAGATTGATGAAATATATAAATAACTTTTTTTTTTTTAATTGAGCGTTTGATTTTGTAGGTTGAAGTACTAAAAACTAAATAAATTGTTAAAATACTGCAAATAGATAATGTTAAATCTTTGAAGTACGAATCAATAGTACAATAAAAAATATTATATCTCTCTCGCATTCAAAAAATAAAATAAAATGAATACTATTAGGGAAAATTATTATTTCATTCCTGAGCTTTTACATAATTATTTAAGTAGTCCTCAATATTTATACATATATTTATAACGTCTCTGAGGTTTGCCACCGTCATATTAATTGGTCCTTTCGTAAAAAAAATACAATTTTTCTGTTAATTTTGAGCAGAAAAGGTGAAATTATCCTTTGGAAAAATAATTATTTCGTCCCTGAGGTTTGCCATAATTATTAAGTAGTCCTTTACATTTATACAAATATTTATAACGTCCCTGATTTTACAACCAATACATGTATGTTAATGTTAAGTTAAACCTCAATTAATTTAAGTAACGAAAATATAGTTTATTTAATAACGTCGTGCTGAGGTTTGCCCTGTCATAATGGTTAATTGGTCCTGTTCGTAAAAAAATACAATTTTTTCTGGTAATTTTGGAGCAAGAAAAGGTGAAATTATCCTTGGAGAAAATAATTATTTCGTCCTGAGGTTTGCCATAAAATTATTTTATTAGTAGTCTTTACATTTATACAGAATATTATAACGTCCCTGAAGGTTTACTTCTGTCATATTTAATTATTAGTCATTCTATAAGGAAAAAGGATTACATTTTTTTCGTTAATTTTGTTTATACAAATATTTATAACGTCCCTGAGGTTTACTTCTGTCATATTAATTAGTCATTCTATAAAAAAAATACATTTTTTCCGTTAATTTTGAGTGGAAAAGACGAAATTATCTTTTATAAGTTTTCATTGATATTATTATTAATCCATTTCCTTTAAAATACCTGAAACAGTAAAAAAATAAATTTCATTATAACGTATAAAAAGATTTATTCCAGTTAAGTACTAACTCGAGCTATAGGCTCCTCACATATAAGTAAAAAAAATCTGGTCAAAATATTAATATTTTTATTTCATTTTTAGCTTCTGAAATTTTAATAGCAAATCTTATCTATCTCAAATTCTATTCTCTATTGTATTAAATACTATTCAATCTAGAAAAAGCTTTGGTCAAAATTATACAAAGAGGACAATTCAACAAAGGAGAAAAAGAAAAGAAAGGAAATTGAAGTTGTTTACTTTGTGTCTATCGATGATTGATTTGTTCATAAAATTCAAATCAGGCCCACAAAAGGGAGCAAAGGTGCTCCCTCTCCAGTATTGAAAGGGACTCGGTTGCCATCCCATTTCGCCCATCAAGGGTAAAATAATTCATAATATATAAGAGAAGAGATAACACAATAAAATCTCATTATAATGCTCCGTTTATTTCCGTAAAACGATTTGTAGAAAAATAATTTGCTGAAAAATATTTTCTATGAAAAATATTTTCCGTGAAAAATATTTTTCAAATGACTTATTTTTCATTCTTTAGTTATAATATTGAGAATTAGTTAAAAATATTAAAGTTTTTATCTCATAAGACCATAAAAAATATTAATAATAATAGAAATTTATAAATTTTATTGTTAATTGTTAAAATATGAGAAGAATATATATATATTATATTTATATATTATATATATGATATATATATAAGTTAAATATATATGAAAAGCTGGTTGGGACACTGGTAGGCGAAACTAAGCTCGGGTGTGAAAGAGCTGGTGGACACTGGTGGCGGCAACTAGCGGTGGTCGTCGGTGGTAAATAGTGATCGGTGGTAGTGACTATGGTATTTAATAATTAAAAAATATGGATCTATAAGGCTTTTTAATGTCTAGAAAATATATTAATCTCTCGAAAATGGAAAGTTATTTTTCTTAAAAAATGACTTAATTTCTTTTGACCAGGAAAATATTTTCCTTTGAATTATTTTTCTGAACTCTCCAAACAACGGAAAATTATGAAAAATATTTTCATGCAAATTATTTTACTGAAACAAACGGAGTCTAAGAGTATCAAAAACACTCAAGAACTATCAATCAGGATAAATCAAAGGAGAAAAAGAAAGGAAAAAAAAAAAAAGAAAAGAAAAGTTGATTAATAAACTTTGCGAAAATATAGAGGTGAATTTATGACCTATAATAAACTTTGCAATACTTGATTAATAAGCTAAATTAATAATTTCAATAAATTAATTAAATAATATATTTTTAAAAGTTCTTGCATATATTTTTAAAAGTTCTTGCATAATTCTATGGTTCCGTTCAATATTATGAATTAAAATTTTGCTAATTTTATAAGTTATGATAATTTAACTGTGTTAATCACGCGTCCATTTTTCCTTCCTTTTTTTCTACATTCAAACGTATGTGGGTTTTACACGTTTGAATCTCTTCTTCTTTTTTTTTTCTTTGACCAATAATAAAAACGTGTTTGTTTGTTTTTTTTCTCTTTTTTTTTCAAATGTGTGGGTCCCACATGTTGGAGGGACCTCACAACACTCTTGACAGCACTGGCAGCCCTCTGAAATTAAGAAAGAAGCTGTATGGTCCCACATGTTGGAGGGACCTCACAACACTCTTGACAGCACTGGCAGCCCTCTGAAATTAAGAAAGAAGCTGTATCTTCTAGCTGTTGGCTATTACAGGAGCAGCAACTATACAAAGAGCAGGAGGCTGGTGGAAGAATGTTTCAGGGTATGATAACAAATCTTAAAGAAACCCACAACCCCTTGAGGTTATCCTGTACTTGGAGGAAGAGGTAAAAGAATAATAACAAATTATAGTGAATGATAATGTTACATATTAATAATAATACTATAATGCATTCTTCTATTTTGCAAATATATTAAAAAATATTATATAGAAATGACACTGATTTAACCCATAAAGAAGTGAGCTATGAGTTAAATTTGTTCGATGTTAAGGCTTCATAGTCTATGTGGTGAAGTAGGACCAGGCTCATGGGCTTCCAATTGAGCAATGTGTTGTAAGTTCATACATTTTATAACCATAATTTCCCTAAATTGATGTTGTGACGGTGCCCATTCAGTGAGAATCATATTCGAAATAAATAAAAAAAAGAAGAAAAGAAAACGAGGTATGTCCCTCCAACATGTGGGACCCACATACTGTTGAAAAGGAAGAAGAAAATTGAAGAAAGAAGAAAATTTTCTTCGATAAGTGATCTATTTTTCAGTGTACGCGTGATTAACCGTCCACCTCTTCTATAAATAGGAGATGGCGCTGGATCTTCAACACACAAAAACACAAGCAAAGCAAAAGAAAAAGGAGAGATTTAGAGAGTTTCAGTTTTAGAAAGGGTTCTAAGACTAGGGTAGAGAAAATAGTGAAGATAATTTGGGGTATTTTTGGGAAACACTTTTGAGTGCCACTATTTTTGTATTACTCTCTTTGTAAGCCTACTATTTTACTCTCTTTGTAAGCCTACTATTTTTAATAGTGGAAGAAATATTCGTTGTTTGTCCCGTGGAAGTAGCCCTAAACAATTAAGGGTGAACCACGTAAATATCTGTATGTCATATTTATATTTTTTCGCTGTGTTATTATTCTCGTAAATATATTGCTGGGGCCCTAACAATTTAGAACTCAAACTTCTGAATATAATATTCAACTCATGCCATCATCCCATATAGTTGTATCACCACGGCGTGGTATTTTTTTAGGCTGAACCTGAGTGGAGACAGGCACACTACCCAAATAATTATGATAATGTGTTCTATTGAAGATGAAATGGTTTTTCCTCTGCATTTGTTGTTTTTGCACATGGTTTGATTGGTATAATTGGTATAGGCATTACTGCTACAGTTGTGGGACTGGTTGCTGGCGGGCTTGCTGCAGCTTTGGCACGAAGGTAACTGACTATGCCTTCCATCTTTGGCACGAAGGTAACTGACTATGCCTTCCATTTCCTCTAGTGTACAGAAGCAGTGCACTAAGCACATCCTTGTTCTTTTGTTCTTTTGTTCTTTGCATTGTGTATATATTAAACAATATTGGAGAGGTTGCATTTTTGCTCACAGAATTAACACATTTCTCCTTTAAATGGTTACGAGTGCCTACTGATTCCTCTTGAGATTTTCTCTACTTGTTTTTCTTCCTTACCTTGTATACATATATCTTTGGAGAGCCCTTTAAGATTGAATTCACATATGCATATGAAAATTATGCATGCAAAGCTTTTACAAGACAGAAGTTTTGTGATGGTTGAATATATAAATTTATTTTTGAATTTTGTTACTTATGACGTTCTCGACTTTTAATTTGATCTATCAAATACTTAAACTTATAAAGTATAATTTATTAAAAACTTCAACTTACAAAATCATTCCATGAATATGCAATTTATAAAATTAGATTAATAAAACACTTATTAAATAGTTGAAAATATAAATTTTATTATTTCAAGAGTTAGTTTAGATAAGTGTGTAATGTCATCAAATTTGCAAGGTCATTTACAAAGTTCGTTAAAGTTACAAAGTTTAGATACAAGGATGAATTTATATATTCGGTGGAGCATAAGTTTCATTTTAGATGGTAATTTTTGTATATCATTAACAATGGTTAGAAATTGTTGCCTCAGCAGCCAAATTTAACTGTGAACTGGGGAAACCATCTCTGGAGATGGTTCCAAATTTTTTTTTTTTTTTTTAATCTTTGGCTTGAGAAAATTATTATTTTTATTTGGCCCTCTAAATTTTTTGTAAATTTTTTGCCCTCTAAATTTTTGAAATTTTTTTTGCCCCCAATGTTTGATTCCTGCTCCCTGCTCCACCATACACCTTAAGCATATAGATCATCACTATCTCAAAATATGAGGTTAGAACAACTCACCACTCTAGGTTTACAAAACATCACCATAAAGATTATGTGATACAACAAAGATATATAGAACTCAAAGATAAACCAAAAGGTTTAATTTTCAGTCATAATAATTTGATTCCCTTTTCAATACATGCATGCTAATTATATTACTTAGACAACTCCCCAAATTTATACTTAACATTATAAATACCACAACTGATATTTATGTCTTCTAATGTGTATTACTAACTCTATTCAAACTAAAGAAGGATAATTACTTATTAATTACTCTCACAAAGGCTAAGTTGGATTGTCTTACTCTTGTGCTTCATCTGGCTTTAGTTAATTTGCTCCTTTGTCACCTAAACCTGCAGTAAAGAACACACTGTTTGTATAACAGTAATTAAAAGTAGAATAACAGCTCCAATAACAGAAATTCCAGCCCACGGAGTGTTGAAATACTTCTGTGTGCCATAGAGGTTTTGCAATATGACAGTCAAATCTTTCAATTAAATACAGAAATAGAAGTTAGGGCGAGGACTATTTTCTTTGTCAGGTTTACGAAAGATTGCCAAAGGCTTCATTTCCCTGCAACTCATTTTTTCTGCAAATTCCATTTTTGACAAGTATTCACATCTTTGATCATTTCACAAGCCTAAGCCATCAGGACCAATATTAGTCACCAACTAAATTATCTAGCAATTACATTGCTATACACAAAGCTTGTAAGATTTCTCAAATACTTTTCTGTATGAATCATTTATTGCAATCGAGGAATCAAATCGAGGAATTTCCAAAATCCCATTTCTAAATTTTATGTCAAATATATTTTTGCTTGAACTCGCTCGAAACTTAACTCCAGCTTGGTAGAGCTCTGTTATACTTGGTATCACTTGCATTTTTATGTCCTGATGTGGCTGCAATAACTTCAATGGCTTTTGACACTTTCTTATCAAATCAAGTATATGTTTTATCTCATTAGAAGAAGAATTACGAATCTCCAAAATATAATCCATCGCCCATAAAGCCAATCTATTTTTGAATGATTCGTAGACGAGCTTTAAAATAGAAATTTCTCCAAGATGCTTTTGTATATTAGATAGCATAAATAAGTCTTCAAGAACGAAAAACGGAATTTGATTCTCAAGCAACAATAAATCAAACCTTATATCCCCAATCATCCATGGTTTGTTATATATGCGATCACTTTTATCTCGCAACTCTATAAATGAAAACTTTAATAAAATAAATCTAATAATGAAGTTTGCATTCTAGCAATATCATTCTCCACAAAATCGTAACTATTGAGTTTGATATTTTTCTGCTAACAATTTCGTATTCTATTTTCATTTTTCCCAACAATTTAATATAGTTACTCTTAAAATTCTATCTCGTCTAGTTTGAAGAAAATCTGCAAGTATTAACTTATGTTCTTCATGTTTAGCTATTTTTTGTGCATGCGTGAAAGAGTCCCTAGAGACTACCGAGGTGTGTACGCTTTGTCGTTTAATTGCCGCAGTCGATCAGGCACTCTGTAGATGCAACATTCATCTGATAAAAGATGCAAAATTTCCAATTTGTGTCTTATTTTTGTTGCTAACTCGTTAATATTAAGCAAAACGTGACTTGTATTTTCCATCTGTTCCAAAATGAAAAAATTACAATAATGAATAATTAAAATAATATTAAAAGAGTATTAAGCAATAATTGCTTATATATCCACCAATGTAAATTTACGTTTAGTGAGTTTATGAGTTGCTAGTTTTAACATTGCAGTGAGAATATTATTTTAATTTCTTTTAGGATGAATTTAGCATATACTAATGCATTATTACTAAATTTTAATAAAATTCTTATTACTTTCATTCTCTGTAAATTTATATACTAATTTTTCGTTAATTATATTTTATTTCAATCCAAATATTGCTAGTGTGTAATAAAATAATATTTTAATAAATGATATTGTCATTCTGTTATCTCTTAGTAATTAGATTAATGTTTTAACCAGCTAAATCATCGATAGAGTTAGAAATTAAAGCTAAAGAGGTTAAAAGAGTTTAGGATTAGTGTTTAATAAAATATTATTTTAATCAATGATATTGTCATTCAGTTATCTCTTAGTAGTTAGATTAATGTTTCAGCCTACTAGATCATCGATAGAGTCAGAAATTAAAGTTAAAGAGGTTAAAAAAAATTTCAAGAGTCAAGGGGACGAAATTGAAAACTATTACTATTTTAGTAGGTAAAATAAAAAGATTTTAATATTTTATGAATATTTTTTAAAAAAAATATTTTGTTAGGGCCCACCCTTGTACTCCCTAGCTCTATCAATGTAGGCATGGCCATATTACGGTTCCGGGAACCGAAACCGTCGGTTCAAACCTGCCCGGAACCGTAACCAGAACCGGTGAGAACCGGAATCGGGACGAACTGGAACCGGAACAGGAAAATTCTGGTTCGGTTCCGGTTCCAGAAAATTAGGAACCAGAACCGACGGTTCCAGAGAACCGGTCGGAACCGGACTGGAACCGCCGGTTCTCCGGTAGGTTCGAACTGGCGGTTCTAGCCATTGTAAACTATCAAACCTGGTTTCTTTTTTTTCTTTTTTAAATTTTATTGTGAAATCTCTTAATTACCCCTCCCAAAAGCCATAAACGGCTACATAACGGCTAGTTTCAAGGGTATTTTTGAAAAAATGAATTTTTGGATTTATTATAAATACCTCATTTTATTTACAAATTACAAAATCTCCACTCTTCTCTTACTCTCTCTACACTATACTACACTCTCTAATTATTCTCTCTACAATATACTACACTCTCTCATATATTTTCTTTTTTCTTACTCTATCAATCTTCTTATTTTAAATTAATTTTCTCCTTAATTTTTTTTTATTCAATTTTCCAATTATATTTCTTTATTATCATTAATGCAAGTGGAGGGAACTCAATTGGGGTAAGGGCAAGGGAATTATTGGAGAATTCTTATCCTACAAACGCCTCTATGATTATGATTTCCGACAAATTTTATTTTGAGGTTACTCAATGAAATTTTGGAAATTCTAACTCAAAGAATCTGAAGTTTAATGAGCAATTTAGAGTATGAGAGCAGAGCAAGGCACGAGCAAAATTGTTGAAGAGAAGGCCAGTTCGACATTTCCGCATTATTTCCCAAAAAATTCAAAGGTGGAATTACGATGTTAATTTGCAATTATTGTGGGAATTTATAAATTTAATAGCTGGCGGTTGGTCTATTTGGGAAGATTTGGAGCAAACATCCAACAATAGGAGTTGGATTGGTCTCATAACACAAATTTCGGGGTTATTCTACCTTTCTTTATTTAATATTTTCCCTAAAAAATACAAAAGTAGATTTAGCAAAATGATTTCTACTGGGAACATTTATTCTTTTTAGTTTTGGTGAAAATAGGTTTAATAATTATTGTCAAAAGTTTAATCCTTTCTATAAGGAAGTATTTAGAAATACTGTAAAAGACACTATTATTTTTTATTATAAAGGAAAAAAAACGTTAGGAGCTTTTATTTCTCAAATGAAAATTCGCATGTTTAATTTGTTGTGATGTTTGGAAGTGGATCTTTGCTGGCAATGCATTTCTTTATTTGATATTACTGTCATTGGTATTTGATTGATGATTTTGGAAAATTCAAAAAGATTATTGGTTTTGTGTTTTTTGATGATAATATACTTGTAAATAATATTTATAGAGTATTTTCAATTTTAGATGATATAAGTTGACAAGAAAATTTTTTCATTCATTTAGTATGCTTTGCAATAGTGTAGATTCAATTATTGACTTTAAAAAAATTTTGTGAACCAATTTGGTGGTAAATTTTTCATATAGATGTGATGCATGTTTTAAATTTATGTGTACCAGATGGTTTTGAAATTTCTTGTTCTTTTTTTTCTTTTAATTAAAAAAAGTATTTATTATTTTATGCGACACTCCCGCAAGTGATGAAGTTGGGCTAAATTTTGTAAGAATATAAAAGACCAAACGTTTTCCAAGGGATGTCTCAACTCGTTGGAATTCAAACATTATGGATTACTAACGTTTTTTTTCTTATAAAGGATTATTATGCTTTTTTTTGTTACTAATAATATTGAGGTATATTTTATATCCACACAATTGGGAGATTTGTTTGCAAAATTTAGATTTTTAAATTGTTAATGATGTACTTCATAAATTTGTGGCGGTTTATTATCATCCCAAATCTCATTATTTTTACTATGTGTATTTAATATTGATTACTGCCTTCAAGATTCAAAATGATGATTTATTAAAGATGTATTTTTTCAATGAAAAAAATGGTTATCTTATTTTTAAAAAATATCACCCCTGTATCTTGTTGTTATGTGTATTGATCTTAGATGTAGAATGGTGTTTTTATGTGATTATTTGACTATTTATTTGAAAAAGTTATTTTTAATTTGATGTGAAAGATAATTGTTAATTAAAAGTTAATGGCATGAAGTTACAACAAATATTATGCATTTTTGAATTTGTTCAAGTTTCTGTTCATCTTTTTCTTACTTCTTACTTCTTCTCAAATCAATCTAATATTCAACAATTTCCAACACAAAGGGTAAGTGGTGTTGGTGTTGCTCAGCAAGTTTTACTACAAAGACAAAAAAGAACAAGGGAATTCAGTTCTATTTCTGAATTTAATAATTATCTAACAACTTCTTTTGAGTTTGGTGATGATTATGCAGATATTGATTTTCCAATTTTAGATTGGTGGAGTCGTCACGCAAATACTTTTCCAATTCTTTCTTTACTTATAAAATAAATTTTAGCAGCTCCGGTCTCCACTGTTGCGGTTGAACAAGCTTTTAGTCAAGGAGGAAACATACTTAATAAAACACGATCTCGTATGACACCCGATTATATCATGCGTGGATGATTGGATAAGGTCGAACTTAAGAGCCAGAATCCAAGAAATGAAGATTTAATTGATTTATACAATGGGTCTCAACCGAGACATCAACTGGTGGTGCAAATCAGCGATTAAGTTGTAAAGGGGATGAAATTGGTATAAGTAAAGTTCAAGAACTAGTTGGGCTTGTTCCTAACCCCAAGAGGGATACGTAGGCAACTTCTTTTTTTTTTTATTAGTAGCTTTTTTTTTTTTGTTTTAAAATTTCAGTTGAATTTTTTTTTTTAAAATATTTTTCAAGTTTTAAATAAAAATTTTTGAGTATTTTTATTTTTTAGGTGTTTTATTTTTTTGTTTATTTTTTTTTGGTTTTTAATTTTTTATGTAGGATAATCGCGTTCGGTGGTTTTTACGCCCAGACTTTTTGGTTCAGGAATTACGGTTCCAGTTTTTTGGACGACGGTTTCGGAAGTGGCTGTTATTTCAAGTGGACATTGTAAGGGAGGGTGATAGGGTTAACGAGTTGACCCAGTTGACCGGTATTTTATTTATTAATTATTATTAATATAAATTAAATATTTGAAATTAATTTATCAAATTATGTCTGTTATTATGAATTGAAAAAATTTTAAAATTTCTTATTTATGTAATTAAATTCAATGTTTAGTATATTTTTAGCAAATAGTTAAAATAATATTTATTAAAATTAATATAGTAAAAATAATAACTTTGTTTTACCCCTTTTACTAGTTATTATGTGGAGTGTTCTATTAATATTTATTATATTGATATTGACCAATAATATTTTATTTTAACTCTAAAAAACGTTAATATGTGATCTTGGGCTATAAATTTGGAATTAAAATATGAAATTTATTTATAAATTGATTTTCTGATTTATAGTCATGTTATGAAATTAATATTCACAATTTAAAGATTCCCAGTTTTTTCTGTTTTTTCTATATCCTTGAAATAATATTTCATTAATAATATAATATATTTATTCATGCTCATTGTATATAATTTTTTATATTTTTATTAATATATATAAATAAAATATTTAATAAATTATTTATTTAATTTGTGAAATGTATATTTTATGAATCTCTTTCTTTAATAATTAAAAAAATATAAAAAATATTAAAATAACTATGCAATGGATTAATGAAAACCATAATAAGAAATCATTTTCCTAAATATTTTTTAATGGTTTTGGTCTTTTGATAAAATATATAAGGTTTGGATAATTTTGAAAAATTGACCTTGAAAAAGGAGCGTAGTATTTGTCTAAATGTTTTGTGCTTGGGTTTTGTACATTCATTTGAATAATTTCCTATTTATGTGATGGTTTGAGTAGTTATGTTTCATTCCCTATTTATTGGAATTCTCATTTGAAATAAATGAATTCTATAAAATTTTGTGAAATTCATTTGTTCCAAACAAGGAGTAAGATTATTATTAAATAAAATTATTTTTATAGATAAGAGCAAAATATATAATTTGAGAAAAATAAGATTCTATAAAATAAAAAAGAAACTTATTGATATTAGCGATTTAAAGGTCGAATACAAGAGATATAATAATTGAGAGAAAATATAATTAATTATTAAAATTATTGAAAATAAATAAACTTTTTTAAGTAGTTTAAGACAATAATTACAAGACCTAGTGGTTAGCACTCCAGTACTCTTAGCATTAGGTCATGGGCCAATATCTATAAAAAGTATTTTGAAAAAAATATATATATACTAGTTAAAACAGTCGGTTTAGAATAAAAGAAGATTTGAGGGTATAACTGACTACTCTTGGTTCTCGATAATCAGTCCCGTTGGGCGGTAGATTTTTCTTTTGAGTACTAAAAACAAAGGATTCGAAATTGGACCTATTACTAAATCTTATATGGACTTAATAGGCTATGCTTTGATGTGCATGATTTAGAATAATTTAAACGAGTTTTTAAGTATTTGTTAAAGACTAAAAACTATATTTTCAAGAGTTGAGAATATGAATGAAGGATGATTTTCCCACAAATAATTAGAAGTAGTTAGTTACAGTATCATTAATTGGGCACCATTGATGTGGAAGACTAGAATGGATATAAATGATAATAGAATGGGTGAGTCTATGACATTCAGCATCTAAAGTTAAAGCACTTGTTTGGCTTGTAGGTTGAACAGTGACTTGCAGAAATGATGAACCACATGATAGCTTAATATTTGTCAATGGTTCATTACTAAACTCCTTAGACCAGAAATGACAAGGCCATCCCCTATATAGGTGATCATGGGAAAATTTATATCATAGATGTTATTCATATGAAAGGACAATATTGATCGAAAAAAAAGCTTATCTAAACCGAATCCATACCTCATTTATAGGCCAAACTAATGAAATTTAAGATTTTTATTGAAATAGTGGTATTTCTGACCTTGCATTTTAAAAAAAAAAAAATTTAAAAAATCTTTAATTTTATTTGTTTGGTCTATAATTGAAGTCATAAACCAGGTCTATGCAAGTTTTTTTCATTAGTTATAGAGAAATGCTGAGTAGGAGAGAGAATGAGAATGTGTAAGGATATATTATTACTTTCTTTTATTGAGTTTAAATTTGTGTCTGACACAAGTTGTGTCATTTAGAAAGACTCTAAACATGTTTATTTTATACAATAGTCTATATTTTAATTATATGAAGAAATCTAAAGTAATAAAAATAAGTTTGTGTGAATTAAATTAATCATCAAGTTTCATTTCGCTTTTGTTATGCATAATCTAACTAACATGTTCTTAAAGATAATAAAATGTTTGAGATTAATAATGTAGCTATTAGAAATCTTAGCTTTGGAGATTTCAACTTGATTGTATTGATTAACGAAGAAAAGTTTATATAACTAACAAATTACCCATCTAAGCACTAACAAACAAAAAGCTAAGTATTAGCATAAATAGCTGTAGAATTAAAACTCTGCGTTTCATTTGATGACATCTACTGCATGAGATGTGCTGTCGTTTTGTTCATTCCACACCGTCTCATTAAAGCAGGTTTTATCTTCTAATAGTAGCTGAAGCTAACTTATCATTACAAATATCTTTAATCCTTAACTATTACATATAAATAATTAAGCTTCATTATATAAATTAATGCATGAACTTTATAAGAAAAACCTAACTATACTCTTAATTTATAAATTGACTCAACGGATCTTCAATTTGTAAGATTATAATTATTGAACATTTTAACTTATAAGATAACATATATTGAACTCAAATTTAATATTTTCAATTATCAAATACAGTATTGTATTCATCGAGTGGTTATATATCTTTTAATAAACAATGACCGTTACATTTAACTACTTTAGTTATTAACATTTAATAAATATATAATTTTATAAATTGACGTGTTAATATATTCGACAGATATAATTTCGATAAATATACTAATTCTTAAAATAAATGGAGAATGAGAATAAAATAAATAAAAAAGTAAATATCAAAACCTGTTGATTTATCTCTGCAATGATCACTTGAAGCTATTTTGCAGATGGGATATTTGTTCTTCTTCCAAACAGCCAAAGCATCAGTGGAGGAGAAGAGACGCTAGAAGAGATTTGTTTTCTATCCATTGACTATTCGCGTCTTTGTAAAGAGAAAATAATTGCCTATGCCAATATTACTAAAATACCCTTACCATATATATTATCTTACTAAAATACCCTTACAAGATTATAAGATCCCCTGTTCACAGATACCAAGATTTATTGTTCATCACTGATTAAATATATAATTGAATTCGATTATTTGATTTGAAACTAATTAACTCACTAATTTTATATTCATTCTGCTTATGTAGCTTGTTAATTTAAATTTTTTGTCCTTTAGTGTTAATTTAATTTAATTGTGTTAATTAAATAATATCATTACTAAAATTGAAAATACGACGTCTCCAGCTAAAAAGTAAAAATAATTCATATTATATTTTTGGTTTTCAACCCAAGTCTACTGGCTCGCTAGGTAGGCCCACGAAAGGGAGCAAAGGTGCTCCCTCTCGAGTATTTAAAAGGATTCGGAAAATGAATCTTTGCAATCTCATTTCACCCATCAAAAGGTAAAATAATTCATAATATAAAAGAGAAGAGATAACACAATAAAATCTCATTATAATGCTCCGTTTGTTTCTGTAAAACAATTTGCAGGAAAATAACTTGCTAAAAAATATTTTTCATGAAAAATATTTTTCTTGGAAAATATTTTTCAAATAACTTATTTTTCATTCTTTAGTTGAAATACTGAGAATTAGTTAAAAATATTAAAGTTTTTATCTCATAAGATCATAAAAATATTATTAATAGTAGAAATTTTATAATTTATAAATTTTATTGTTAAACATGAGAATATATATATATATATGAAAGTACCGGTGGCCGTTGGTGGTGGTAGCTAGTGGTGGTCGTCAGTGGTAGATGGTAACTGATGGTAGTGACTACGATATTTAATAATTAAAAAAATATGGATATATAAGGTTTTTTAATGTCTAGAAAATGCATTACTCTCTCGAAAATGGAAAGTTATTTTTCTTAAAAAATGACTTAATTTTCTTTTGACCAGGAAAAAATAATCATTGACTTATTTTTTTGAACGCCCCAAACAACGAAAAATTGTAAAAAATATTTTCCTGCTAATTATTTTACAGAAACAAACGGAGCCTAAAAATATAAAAAACACTCAAGAACTATCAATCAGGATAAATCTGAGAGATTAAATAAAATATTGGTTCCAAGTCTATTAGTTATTATAAATAAATAAACTAAATAAATATCAATTATGAATACTCTGGATTATCATAAGTTTTGATTGATTTAAAATATATACTAAATTATTTTTTTTTTCTTTAAAAAAAAAAAAAGGAAATTTTGTCATTTTCTCAACGGCATTAACTAGGTCTTCGAGTCTTTGCGGGTAGAATAAGTTGATGTAGGATTTTAAATTTTTCATTAGACAAGTAAGAGTCTTGGTATTTACAATAACTTCTATAACTCCTCTATTATTTGGACTGACTGTGAAGTGAATTTGGATAGGTATTTCTTGTTTCTTTTCACAATGATACATTAATTGTTCTATCTACGGAGATTCCTCAAGGTATTTTTTATTTATTTTTTATATATTTGGTTTAAATTTATAAAACATAATAAAAAGATACTAAATAATTAATTTTTTTGACAAAAAAAAATTATATATTTTAACAAACAAAGAGAATTTTTTTTGTTAGGATTTAGGTTCGATTTGTTTTCAAAAAATAATTAATTTGTGTTTGAAAAATATTTTTCAAAAAAAAATATTGCTTGAAAAATATTTCCATATAATTCATTTTCTATCGTTTGGTTATAATATTGCTAGTTAAAAAATATTGAAGTTTTTAACTTATAAAACCATAAATATATTTATAATTATAGAAATTTTGTATCTTAAAATTTTATTGTTAATGTACAATAAAATGTGCAATAAATGATAAATCGTCATAGTTGCTAGTGACAGACATGGCTACTTATAGTGGTTGGTGGTTGATAGTCACCGGTGACTGGTTGTCACGACCCGTTTCCGTGGGCCGGACCGGCACTAGGACCCAGATAAGCTTAAGGCTTCCGAGGCCCGTAATAAGCCTGAAACACAAAAAAATTTACTATCTCAATATAATATTAAACATTCAGCCCATGTTTATAGGAAAATAAATCTCAAGATTTTATTAAATCTCGGCCCAAATTTGGGCCGGACCAGGCACTAGGACCCAGTAAGCTTAAAAGCGCTTCCGAGGGCCCGTAATTAAGCCTGGAAAACACAAAAAAAATTTACTATAACCAACTATAATATTTAAACATTCAGCCCATGTTTAATAGGAAAATAAATTCTCAAGATTTTATTAAAATCTCGGACCCAAATATTTATCAGCATACAAACATTCCACATTTGGGCCAATTACAATACACCACCATTTTTAATTATGGGCTCACGATTAATTGATATTGCTCTATGTTAAACATGACTAATTGTATAGCAAATTCTACAACTGCGGGAGTCACTAATAATAGATTATACATAATTGTATACAAATTCTACAACTGCGGAGTCACTAACTAATAGATATACATAGATTTTTATACATCTAGATACATAACAAAATATTTATTGGTCTAGGAAAATTTTCTTTCTAGCTCTACGACGAAGGAACATAGCTTAACCGAATTAAAGAGAAACTTACTTCCTGAAAAATTAAACAAAATATGTGAGCTTTCTAAGGAATAACTATTATTGCACAACACACACATTCACACAAATGTGTAAATATATATCAATCTAGCCATCCGACTAGTTATATGCTCACGCAGCCAGTCACACAAATGGTATGTCACCAGCACTCACAAACAATATCACCTTCAAATAATCACATCACGTGGAAATTAGTCAGTGGAGTCACCGAACCCCGGATGAGCCGTCCTCCCACATGGCTCATCCTCTCACAAGTTCACCAGGGAGCCGATCCCCCATACTGGCCGACCGGTCTAATCCTCACTTGAATTTCCTCACTTTGGACCAGCCCCCTTCATTTGTTTTTCATTATCCTCTCTTTTCTTTTTCATACAACAGGAGGCAACCCGGTGGTCTCCATCCAATCTAGCATCATCAAGCGCCACAACAGGAGGGCCACCCTGCGGGCTGCCCGAATCAAATCTAGACTGTCTGTAGTGCCCGCAACGACGAGAAGCCCAAACCCGTGCATAAACTGAGTAACGGTCAACGGTGGTACAACCACAAGGATGAACAGCCGCATCTCCCATTTACCTGGCTAACAGAAACAGAACGCGGATCCATATAAACAGAATTCAGAAATATAACAGAAATCAGAATCAGGATCCAATCAGAATCAGGATCCGTATAACAGAAACAGTCTGACAAACCCATGGTGACCCACTTCATCCCAATTCCACACAAGCAAAGCACAGCAATACCACAACACAATTAATCAAACATTGCAATCTAATGCAGACATATTAATTAATTAAACATCGTAATGTAATGCACAATTAAACATCCAAAATCAATGCAAATAAATAAATAAATAAATAGTATTAACGATAAACAACAATAATAAAATAAATAACAATATTAACAATAATAATGGAAATAAATAAATAAATATGTAAATAATTAAATGAATAATAAAGATAATAAATAAATAATTAGAGCACTACCCATAAATAATTTAGAGGCACTCTATTTATTATGTCATTTAGGTTTACTTAGATATTAATCTAAATAAACTTTTTTGTAATTATGTTTATTAATTTAAACTAGTTTAAGTAATCTAACGAAAACTTTCGGCAGGCCACCTCCCCTCTTAAATTTATGGGACTACCTCCACCTGTATTCGATACACAGTATTATTATATTTATTCAATCAATACACACCAACCATTCCGTCGGGCAACTCGATCAAAACTCAAATACCCAATCCGGCCATATCCAAATAAAATATAATCACTTTTAATCAACCATAATTTACAAAATTAAAATACCTTCAACCTAATCTAGGATATCGTTATCAATAATTCTTTGCTTTAAGTTATATAAATTATCATTAAAACATTATATTCAAAGTTCTAGACTCTAACTATTAAGAACTGAAGACATTTACAATTAAATTACAATATATAAATACTACTCTACTAGAAACCCAGCTCGAAAACTTAAATATATAACTCAAACTCATTAAATTTCTTCTTCTTGACATAAGATAACACTTCTTAGATATAGCTAAAGAGTTTAACAAATTGATTTGTTTAAAATTTGCATAGAATTATTGCTTATCAAGCAGAGTAAACCAAACACATTAACCAACATAAGAGCCTATTGAAAAATACTAAATATACTATACATTACATCTGTTTCCCATACCAATCTATTTAACAATGGTACAAAGTACCTGAATAGAGCTAATGCGCCCAAATAGCTACTGCGCCCAAGAAAAATATATTTTTCCTTAAACTTGAGCTCATATCGCATTAAGAACTTGGTTTATGACTTCGCATATTCATCTCAAATACTATAATTCAAGAAATCAACTAAATAATTACTGCTAGCTCAAGGAATTCAAGATTTCCTATTTAGTACCCATAATATATCCCCTGGTTTTGCACATTTTTTTTTTTATAAAAATTCATTTTATAACTCATTCAAATTGGAAACAATTCAATTCCTCCTTCCTAGGATATCGAGAACTTGACCATATAGCTAACTAGTTATTTTTAACCTAAAGAATTAAAGAATGCTTAATTCCTCACAAGGATTTATAATAAACGCAATAATCTAACCGTCCCACTATAGGAATCATTTATATACAGATTTCAAGAGCAAAAATTCAAAATTTCTATTCACATTCGCCTAAACAGTAGCTAAATTTATAAGTACTAGCGATAATGTTGCTGTCATAATCATGCTATATCTATTCTTAACTAAAATTCCCTTGTTCATGCTAAACTTATCCATTAACTTAGCTAATAATTAAACTTATCCATTAACTTAAGCTAATAATTCTAAACTAAAATTTAGACGAATCAAAATTTTTTTCCTAAAAAAATGTATGACAGTGGAAGCTAGGGTGACAGTAGGAGCTAGGGTCTAGATTTATGCAATAGTTTTATTCACAATTCAAAACCTCCATCTTTGATCAAGGAATTCATAAATTAAACTGATGAATGTTGGGGATTGACTTACTCAGCTGGAAAATGTCGGAAACTTGAAGGTGAAAGCAGATGACGTCTCGAGTGAAACGGAATCGCGACTCGCTCATGATTCCCATGCTTCGCCAGAATCGGAGACGAAGAAAGAGAGGGAGAAGCTCGTCGTCGATGAAGGGGAGGACTGGAACCGTTCGGGGTGACAAGGTCGCCGGAAAGTCAGTGGAGGGAGGAAGAAGAGAGGAGGGTGTCAGTGGAGGGAGGAAGAAGAGAGGAGGGTCGCGTGCGCTTGCCCAGGGAAGGAAAAGAAAAGAGGGGAAAAAAAAAAGAAAAAGGAAAGAAAGAAAGTATGTCAGTTTTCTAGATCATTCCGGTTCGATTCGAACCGATTTGATCTGATTCAATGATTTGGCTCAATTTGCTTGGTTTTTGAGTTTTTCGCTTGGTTTTTGAAAAATCAAATTGGTTTACGGGTCCAGTTTAGCAATAATTTTTAGCAATAATAATAATACTAGGCCTAGGTATACATCTACATTGGTTGACAATAAAAAAATTTTAGTTTCTTTAAATGTAAAATTCACGAAATTAAATTTTCGGGTCGTTTTCAACTGGTGGAATAATAAAATACTAGCTGGTATAATCTCATTGGTTGAAATAAAAAATTTAGTTTTTAAATGAAAATTCTACGAAATTAAATTTTCGGGTCGTTTCACTGGTGGTGGCGACTAAAATGTATATTCACCGGGTCATAATAAGTTTATTACTTTCTGAAAAATATTTTCCTCTCTTGAAAATGGAAATTCATTTTCCTTGAAAATGTTTTAGTTTCCTTTGACTAGGAAAATATTTTTCATTCACTGATTTTCATAAGTACCCCAAACATCAAAAAATCAAAAAGAAATTTTGATGACAAGTTATTTTCCAAAATAAACAGAGCCTGATATTCACAATATTTTATATTAATTGGATTTTCCACCGAGTATTCTCATATGTTTTGGATATGAGACTAATATGAGGTTTGTGGTTACTATATCCTATAAGTGCCTTTTCCACTATTGAACTCTTGATTTTTCAAAAGTCATCCGCTAAATTTAAGCATATCTTACCACTTAAGTTGCTCTTTATGAATTTTTTTTCAATCTTTTAAATTATAAATTGAAACTAAATATGAAAAGATAATACCAATGAAGGAAAAATTAATGATAATCTAAATTGGCCAATTAGAAATATCAATATTTTTTTATCTAAAGAAACATTTTAAATGTCTCAAAAAAATTTGACAGTAAGTCTGATCAAATTTGGTAACAAAAGAAGTTAAATATATTTATACTCTGATTTTTTAGTCTTAATGTGCCTTATTTTGATATCACCTTGGAGCACTTTTTCTCTTAATTATGTGATGATAACATGCCTCTACATGCGTCGTTTTTACATGAAATACAGGATTCTCAAGTAGTTGGATTGCAGATTGATTATTATAATATATCTGTACTACAAAATATCTAGATTGAAGTAGAGCTTTCAATAATAATATCAACCTTGAATATCCTTGACTTGCCATTATCACTGCTCAATATTTTGCTTCTATACTAAAAAGTCTGCAATAAGAAACTACTCTTAAACCTATACTAAACGCATATTCTATAGTAGAGTGTCTTGTATCATAATATAATCGGCATCACAATGATCAACTACATCACATGATATATTTTTCACATACCTTAAACTCTTTGTGCCCCTTCTAATAAGTGAGTCTTCTTAAGATTCTAATAAATTGACTAACCATTATGACTACATATGATATATCAGGTCGAGTTATGGTGAGATAAATCAAACCTCCAACCAGCTTCCTATACATTATGGCAACTTTGAGATCATTGCCTTGAGCTGAGCATATCCTTGCGTTAACTTCCATCAAATAGTTATGGTCTTGCATTCAAGCATTTCAAACTTTTAGGAGATCTATTGCATACTTGTGTCCGGATAAATAAGCGTTCCTTAATTAATGGACTTAATCTGTTATCCAAGAAAATGCTTAATTCACTAAGTTCCTTCATTTGTGATGGCACTTCATTTGATGAATCTCTTGTACCTCATCCCTTATGAGGATGATACTATGGACATAAATAAGTATGATTGAAAGAGTGTGTGTGTGTGTATGTATGTATATATATCCATGCAGAACAACATTCTTAATATCCATTTGCAATAACGTCCATGAATTACTAGTTGCAAATGCTAACAAAACATGTATAGTGGTAATGTTAGCCGTTGGATTGAAAGTCTCATCAATATTTAATCCATACTATTGGGAAAATCAATAAGCTCTTGAATAAGCTTTATATCTTTTAATTGATCATAACTATAGTCTTCATTTTGTACACTCATTTACATGAAATACGTTGTATGTTTTAGGATTTGGTACTAGCTTCCACGTTCGTTTCCTTCAATATGATTGAAACTCTTATAACTTTTCTCTATTCAACTTTTGGACCACTCTTCATTTTGTACACTCATTTACATGAAATACGTTGTATGTTTTAGGATTTGGTACTAGCTTCCACGTTCGTTTCCTTCAATATGATTGAAACTCTTATAACTTTTCTCTATTCAACTTTTGGACCACTTTGTCAAAGTTTATTGATTCATTTTCTTCAACAAGAATAACATTGGCAAATCTTGGATTTACTTTTAATATTCTTTTTCAAGCCTTAATTCTTGTTGTGTTTCATATTTATCATCAATCTCTTATTGACTTAGTCATAAATCTTTAGTGGTTCTTTAATACATTCCAGTTTGCCATAGACTTGCATCTCTTTTATGATGCTTCATTTTCTTCTTAGTCAATTGACACCATGTCTTCACGATATGAATTCGCCACCTTTCAAAACTAGCTTTTGTTATGACTTTTCATCTTTTTTTTTTGTTTTAAGTCTTGAAGAGCTACTTCTTATGGAGGCCACAAAGAAGATGCTTCATCATGCATATACGATATTCCTTGATGTATATCATAGACAGTCTATGGTTACAACATTTTCATACTTTTCTTTGACTATTATAACTCACAAAGATACACCTTATTGCTTTCTTATTAAACTTCCTACATAACTCTCCTGGTACTAACATGTAGCAAATACTACCAAAGACTTGGAAGTGACTTACAATGAATTTCATATAATATAATATTTGAAAATGTGATATATAATTGGGTCTTGCTTGAGGCAATCAATTGATAGCGCGAGCTACTATTCTCATACACTCAGCCAAAACTTCTGGACATGATAACATATAAAAATATTTATATATTTATTAGTCATTTATATTTTAACAGCAACATTTATTAAAATTTCCAGTCAACCAACATTTATTAGCTAACAATCATCAATCAGGACCATCACAAACTACCTGCTATCATAAACAGTTAAATCAATAAATCTGAATTGTGAAATTGGCAATACTCATTATTATCATATAAATTTTGATTGATTTAATATTAATGCTGTATTGCAATTTTTTAAAAATAAAGAATAAATTGCCATTTTTCAATGACTTTGATTAACTAGATTTGTGAATAGTTACTTGTTGATTAAGTAGGAATTCTTTTTATTGGAAGTTAATTTTTTTTTTATAAATTGCCATTTTTCAATGACTTTGATTAACTAGATTTGTGAATAGTTACTTGTTGATTAAGTAGGAATTCTTTTTATTGGAAGTTAATTTTTTTTTTTCATAATACAATTAAGAGAGATTGCCTAACTTTTGATTGAAAATTTTTCTTTAGAATCTTGACCTCTAAGCACAAATAAACAAATAAAAAGTTCTTTCCATAACTTATTAGAGAGTCTTTAGAATATATAATATATATTTTTAAAATTTGTATTGATTGTAATGTGAAAGTTGTTTTGGATAGATATTTCTTTGTCTTTCCAGAATAATAAATTGTTTGGGGTTAAATCGTTAAAAAAACTCCAAACTTTACATGTAGTTTAAATTGTACCTTAAATTCAACTTTCTTTTTCTAGTGTCCTAAACTTCAATTTTAGTTATAATAGTATCTTAATTTCAAATTGTACCCAATTTAATAAATAAAATATTATTTCCATTTGACCTGCATGGCCAGGTAACAAAAAAAAAACTAAACATTTAACAACACCCTCACTAATATTGGTTTTAGAATTTTTTTTAAATTCATAAAAAGTCAAATAGAATAATAAATTTTAGTTAGTTATAAGCATAAAATATTAGTTTAGATTTTTATTTTGCCATTAGTTAGAGTTTATTGAAATTATCCTTAAATTAGATCTCTTACAAAAATAGATTTTATCCGTATAATTTTATTTTTAGGGAATCATCATTTGTTATCATTATTATATAAATAAATAAAAAGTATTTTGTTTTTAAGATGAATATATTTATTTTTTATTTTAATATTGAAAACAATTTGAAAATAATATTTTATTTATTAAAATTGTATCCAATTTAATGAATAAAATATCTATTTTATTATTAAAATTGTATCCAATTTAATGACATTAAAATATTAATTTTTTATGTTTTAATATCTGGGTTACCAAATTTGAAATTAAGCGTGTCATTGTAAGCATAAAGTGAAGTAGGGGTATTAGAGGAAGAAAGTTGAATTAGCGGTATAATTTAAAACAACCGCAAAACATTTGAACGTTTTATTTTAATGATTGTAGCCTTTGTTTTATGTTTAGAAAATTCCACAGATTTTTTTTAACTTTTCATGACATTTTTTTATTTTAATATTGAAAACAATTTGAAAATAATATTTTATTTATTAAAATTGTATCCAATTTAATGAATAAAATATTATTTTTTATGTTAATATTGGGTACAATTTGAAATTAAGGTGTCATTGTAACTAAAGTTGAAGTTTAGGGTATTAGGAGAAGAAAGTTGAATTTAGGGTATAATTAAAACAACCCGCAAAACATTGAGTTTTATTTTAATGATTTAGCCTTTGTTTTATGTTAGAAAATTCCACAAGATTTTTTTTTAATTTTATGAATTGAAAAATAATAGAAATAAAGGAAAAATAAATAATAAATTATAAGCTATTAGTTTCTCTCCATATATTGATTATGTTCTTCTATCAAATTAATTCATTTTTTACTGTTAAATTTACGGAAAAAGACTAATGCCCTTTTACTAATTTTCCTCTTTCTTCATTTCCCTTCTTGTTCATTTTCTCACTCTTCACTTTTTCCCCAAAAACCAGTAATATCTATGGTTAGTTTTTGAGATTTGACTTAATTTGTGAATAATATCTTTATTTTTCAAAGTCACAATATCCTGTCTACATTGAGTTTGACCAAATTCTGTTTCATTCTCTTGTGAGGAGTATATATCATACTACAATTATAAGGTTTTATGTCAAATAAATAAATATATGCTTTTGATAAAGGAACGAGATAGTGAATTAGTGAATTAAGCCAAACATCAAGGATTATTTATTAGATTTATCAAAATAAAGGGACGAAATAGTGAATTAACAAATCTCGGGGACTAAATAATACTTTACCCTTAAAAGAAGTTTTTTTTTTTTTTTTAAATAATCTTTAAATATGCATGTTTCTATTATTTGTATAAAAAATCAAATAATAAACAATTTGAGATAAATCTAAATATTAATTATCTTTATTTTTTAAAATTTCACATAAAATATTTCTAATTATTTTTATTCACATACGCACGAAACGCGGTAATACGACTAATTAATATATGTTTATGAACTCAAAATCATCGATCAATATAAGGAGGGATATAGTATAGTTCATGTATCATCTTTCTCTATACCATATTTAATTATTTTTTTAATAAATTATAGAACTCCATCCCAATTATAATTTTAATAAATATCTATGTAAGGATTATCATATTGCAAGTGAGTGAAGAATCATGGGCTAAATTGATCCAAAATGTTAAATATGCTCCTTTGAATTATTTTACAGAAGTTCAAGAATTAAATTGTCTAAAAAGCTAAATGTGATATTTTTAATTATTTTAAGTAAAAATTATAGTGCAATCCCTATAGTTTTGTAAAATACAAATATTTTGTCCTTGTTTTTTTTAAAAATATACTAATTTTTCCCTATATTTTGCTTACGTTATACTATTAGATTCTTCTATTCAATTTTCGTATTTTTTCCGTTAAATCAATAAGAAAACACAGAAAGCAAAGGAAATATACTAAAATATTATACCAAAAAAATTATAATGTAGTCTCTATGGTTTGAAAAATACAATTAATCCGTTTTTGTGATTTTAAAAATAAAATGGGTATTTTCATTATTTTATAAGGTTTTTAGCGAAAAAGATGAAAAAATTAGATGAAGTAAACTATAAGGACATTTTCCGCTTCTTAAAAAATAGGACGGACTAATTATATTTCATAAATTAATTGTATTGTAATTTTCCTTTATTTTAAAATAAATTCTGACGCTAAATTGAGAGGCCTTGAACTTTATTCGAAGAAGAAACAGCAAACCAAATAGCCAAACCACGGACATTTGTCAATTTCTTTTGACCCGCAACTGGATCCGGAATTGACCCGACTGGCCCGAAGTTTACCTGGTTTCAGTAAAGTTTTTTTTTATCAGGACCTGTCTGAAAGTATTCGCTAGTTGCTTTGGAAATACGAAAAAGAGAGAAACAGAACATACTGATACCATGGAAGTAAAGATAGGCAAATTCTTCGAGTCCGTTGCCGACTTCATCACCGGCACCGATCAGATCCCTTGGTGCGACCGGGACATCGTTGCTGTAAGTTGTTTGCTCGTTCTCCTCAATGTTTGAGAATTATCTCTTTTTTTGTCAAATTAAATTTCTCTGTTTGGTATGAAACATATATACAGAATATAAGGTTCCAACTTATATTCTGTGAACAAGCTGTTGTTATGTTTACATTCAAACTCATCTCTCCCCGTCCCCTCTCTCTCTCTCTCTCTCTTCTCTCTCGGCATGCAAACATACAATTTTTTTTCTTTCATTTACTAATTAAGGATGTGTTTTTCGCCAAATGCCGGTGAACTACTAATCTGTAAACTTGTGTACTCATCTGGATTCTCTATTATGGTTTTATCGCCATAAAGTGTTAACAGGACTTGCAACTGATTCATATTTGCAGCTTCTCTTGACAGCACTGGCAGCCCTCTGAAATTAAGAGAGAAGCTGTATCTTCTAGCTGTTGGCTATTATAGGAGCAGCAACTATACAAAGAGCAGGAGGCTGGTGGAAGAATGTTTCAGGGTATGTGAAAATTAGAGAGAAGCTGTATCTTTCTAGCTGATTGGGTATCTATTAGGTGAAGCAGCAACTATACAAAGAGCAGGAGGTTCTGGTAGGAGCCAAAGAATGTTTCACGGGGATATGGCGTTCCTCATTACATTAATCTATAATTAATCATTATCAGTGGCTGGCCTCTCTGTAATAATGCCATTATAATTGTTCTTGTCTTGTTTACTTCGAAAAACGATCATGTTCTTGTTTCTAGTTGATTTGTGGTGCTACTAAGGTGTTGTTACTAAGAAAGAAATAGTTATGAACCTCTGTAAAACAATTATTCCCATCGGGGTTGGTGGCAGGCCCAGTTGGTAAAAAAGAAGACCGCAACCCCTTTGAGGTTATCCTTACTTGGAGGAAAAGAGCAGAATATCGGTAAAAGTGAAATAAATTAACAAAAAATAATATAGTGACTAAGTATGCATAATTGTTACCATATGCAATAAATACAAACCGTGCTTATATGTTATTATCCTCATTCCTTCCAAAATATATTAAAAAAATCATATATATACGAAAATCGACACTGATATTAAAAACCATCAGAAGAAGGTGAGCTATGAGGTTAAATTTGTATCGAATGTTAAGCGGCTCATTCTATAGTCTATGTAAGAGTAAGAAGTAGGGACCAAGACTCATTGGGCTTCCAATTGAGCAAAAATGTGTTGATTATAATTGGTTGATACATTATGTATGCAAAACTGTATTTGCTGCAAAAACCATAATTTCCCTGCAATTGAGCAACGTCAATACCAACTTCTGAAATATAATCTGTTCACACTCATAGCCATTCTATCCCAGTGATAGTGATTGAATCACCGATGTACGATTTCTGCGGTATTTTTTTTTTTTAGGACTGAACCTGAGCGGAGGCACACTAACCCCTGAAAGAAAGCAATTGAAGGCCAGATTATTGAAGGCCAGATTAGAAAAGGTAACAAACAACAATCAGTCACAAATTACCCCCTCCTCCCTACCCAAATAATTATGATGATGTGTTCTATTGAAGATGAAATGGTTTTTCCTCTGCATTTGTTGTTTTTGCGCATGGTTTGATTGGTATAATTGGTATAGGCATTGCTGCTACAGCTGTGGGACTGGTTGCTGGCGGACTTGCTGCAGCTTTGGCACGAAGGTAACTGACTATGCCTTTCATTTCCTCCAGTGTACAGAAGCAGTGCACTAAGCACATCCTTGTTCTTTTGTTCTTTTGTTCTTTGCATTGTGTATATATTAAACAATGTTGGAGAGGTTGCATTTTTGCTCACAGAATTAACAGATTTCTTCTTTAAATGGTTACGAGTGCCTACTGATTCTAACTGACTATGCCTTCCATTTCCTCTAGTGTACAGAAGCAGTGCACTAAGCACATCCTTGTTCTTTTGTTCTTTTGTTCTTTGCATTGTGTATATATTAAACAATATTGGAGAGGTTGCATTTTTGCTCACAGAATTAACACATTTCTCCTTTAAATGGTTACGAGTGCCTACTGATTCCTCTTGAGATTTTCTCTACTTGTTTTTCTTCCTTACCTTGTATACATATATCTTTGGAGAGCCCTTTAAGATTGAATTCACATATGCATATGAAAATTATGCATGCAAAGCTTTTACAAGACAGAAGTTTTGTGATGGTTGAATATATAAATTTATTTTTGAATTTTGTTACTTATGACGTTCTCGACTTTTAATTTGATCTATCAAATACTTAAACTTATAAAGTATAATTTATTAAAAACTTCAACTTATTTATTAAAAACTTCAACTTACAAAATCATTCCATGAATATGCAATTTATAAAATTAGATTAATTAAACACTTATTAAATAGTTGAAAAATGTAAATTTTATTGTTTCAAGAGTTAGTTTAGATACGTGTGTAATGTCATCAAAATTTACAAATTCAATACATGATAGGTCATTTACAAAGTTCGTTAAAGTTACAAAATTTATGTACAAGGATGAATTTATATATTCGGTGGAGCATAAGTTTCATTTAGATGGTAATTTTTCTATATCATTAACAATGGTTAGAAATTATTGCCTCAGCACCCAAATTTAACTGTGAACTGGGGAAACCATCTCTGGAGATGGTTCCAAATTTTTTTTTTTTTTTTTAATCTTTGGCTTGAGAAAATTATTATTTTTATTTGGCCCTCTAAATTTTTGAAATTTTTTTTGCCCCCTATGTTTGATTCCTTTGCCCCCTATGTTTGATTCCTTCTCCCTGCTCCACCATACACCTTAAGCATATAGATCATCACTATCTCAAAATATGAGGTTAGAACAACTCACCACTCTAGGATTACAAAACATCACCATAAAGATTATGTGATACAACAAAGATATATAGAACTCAAAGATAAACCAAAAGGTTTAATTTTCAGTCATAATAATTTGATTCCCTTTTCAATACATGCATGCTAATTATATTACTCAGACAACTCCCCAAGTTTATACTTAACTTTATAAATACTACAACTGATATTCATGTCTTCTAATGTGTATTACTAACTCTGTTCAAACTAAAGAAGGATAAATATAGATAAGTCCAAACACATCCCAATTACTTATTAATTACTTACTCTTGTGCTTCATCTGGCTTTAGTTAATTTGCTCCTTTGTCACCTAAACCTGCAGTAAAGAACACACTGTTTGTATAACAGTACTGTTTGTATAACAGTAAGTAAAAGTAGAATAACAGCTCCAATAACAGAAACTCCAGCCCACGGAGTGTTGAAATACTTCTGTTTCAAATTTGCCTTCCATTTGTGCCAAGAGGTTTTGCAATAGACATTCAACTCGTCAATTAAAATAAGAAAATAGAACTTATTTGGGAAGATAATATTTTCTTCGTCAATTTTACGAAAAAGAATTGCCAAGGCTTCATTTCCCTGCAACCCATTTTCTGCAATTCCATTTTCGACAAGTAATTCCACATCCTTTGAACCATTCACAAGCTTAGCCATCAGTGCAATATAGTCACCAACATAATTATCTAAGCAATTACATTGCTCAAAAGCTTGTAGATTTCTCAATAAACTTTCTGTACGATCACCTATTCCAAATCGAGGAATTTCCAAAATCCCATTTCTAAATTTTATGTCAAATATATTTTTGCTTGAACTCGCTCGAAACTTAACTCCAGCTTGGTAGAGCTCTGTTATACTTGGTATCACTAGCATTTTTATGTCCTGATGATGTGGCTGCAATAACTCCATTGGCTTTTGACACTTTCTTATGAAATCAAGTATATGTTTTATCTCATTAGAAGAAGAATTACGAATCTCCAAAATATAATCCGTCACCCATAAATCCCATCTATTTTTGAATAATTCGTAGACGAGCTTTAAAATAGAAATTTCTCCAACATGCAGTATATTAGATAGCATAAATAAGCCTTCAAGAACGAAAAACGGAATTTGATTCTCAAGCAACAATAAATCAAAGCTTATATCCCGAATCATCCATGGTTTGTTATATACGCGATCACTTTTATTTCGCAACTCTACAAATGAAAACCTTAATAAAATCATAATAACAAAGATCGCATCTAGCAATATCATCTTCACAAAATCGTAACTATTCAGTTTGATATTTTCAGCATAACAATTTCGTAATCTATCTTCATTTAATCTATCTTCATTTTCCCTAATAAATTTAATACTGTCCTCAAATTTATCTCGCCTCAGTTTGAAGAAAAATTCTTGCCAAGTATCTTAAAACTTATGGTTCTTCCATTTGCTTTCTAGATATTTTTGGGCATTGGTTTGAAACGGACTCCAATAGAGACTACACGAGGTGTGTACGCTTTGTCGTTTTAATTGGCGCAGTTCGATCAGGCATCGATCAGGCACTCTGTAGATGCAACATTTATCTGATAAAGGATGCAAAATTTCCAATTTGTGTCTTATTTTTGTTGCTAACTCGTTAATATTAAGCAAAACGTGACTTCTGTTTTCCATCTGTTCGAAAATGAGAAAATTACAATAATGAATAATTAAAAGAATATTAAGCAATAATTGCTTATATATCCACCAATGTAAATTTACGAGTAGTGAATTTATGAGTTGCTAGTTTTAATATTGCAGTGAGAATATTATTTTAATTTCTGTTAGGATTTATTTAGCATATACTAATTCATTATTACTAAATTTTAATAAAATTCTTATTACTTTCATTCTCTGTAAATTTATATACTAATTTTTCGTAAATTATATTTTATTTCAATCCAGATATTGCTAGTTTTATGCTGTAGAGTTTATAAGGATTATAGTGTGTAATAAAATATTATTTTAATAAATCATCGATCAGTTAATGACGGAGTCAGGAATTAAAGTTAAAGAGGCTAAAAAAATTTCAAGAGTCAAGGGGGCGAAATTGAAAAATATTACTATTTTAATAGGTAAAATAAAAAGATTTTAATATTTTATGAGTATTTTTTTAAAAAAATATTTTGTTACAGGCCACCCCTGGACTCCCTAGCTCCATCAATGGACCCAGTAAAGACAGAGGGTGAAGGGTTAAAGAGTTGACAGTTGAACCAGTATTTAGTTAAATATATATTAAATATAAAATAAAATAATTTGAAATTAATAAATTTCATCAAAAATTATGTATGTAAATTAAAATAGATTGAAAATTTTAAAATTTTAGATTGAAAATTTTAAAAAAGATTGAAAATTTTAAAATTTCTTAATTATGATAATTAAATTTCACTATAGTAATAATTTTAGCAAATAGTTAAAAATAAATATTATATTAAAATAAAATAAATAGTAAAAAATTAAATAACTATATTTATTACCTTACTAGTAATATCTGAGTGTTCAATAATTATATATATATTGACTAAATAAATAGATAATATTTTAACCTCATAAAAAAAAAAGTTAATGTTGCATTTGTTATAAATGAATTTAAAATATGAAATTCATTTGTAAATGAATTTTCATGCTTGATAATCATGTATGAAATAAATTCACAATTAAATATTCATTTGTTTCTGTTTTCTGTTCCTAAATATCCTTGAAAAAAATAATTTCATAAAAATAAATAATAAATACTAATTAATATTCATGCTATGATATAAATTTTTATATTTTTATTAAAATAAATATATAAAATAAAAATAATATTAATAAAATTATTACCATTTAATTTAGTGGATAAATATATATATTTTACTTGAATCCTTCTGAGCATAAACAAAAATATTAAAATAAGTGAAAAATATAAAATAAAAAACAAAATAGATAAGAAAATGTTTTTCAAAATAATTTTTTTTAAATGGTTTGGTCAAGTTGATAAAAATATATTAAGTTTAATAATTGAAAAAATATGACCCTTGAAGCAAAAAGACCCGTAAGTTTTAGTCATAAAATGTTTGATGAATGGTTTTTGTGAATTCATTTGAAAATTCCACCTATTTTTATGGATGTGATTGTAGTTATGTTCAATTCCATATTATTGATTGCTAGAATTGAAATCTTACATTTTAATTTTTCATTCCAAACAGCAAAAATTGATTTCTAAATGAATTCTATAAGATTTTGGTGAAAATTCAATTTTGTTCCAAACAAGGAGTAAGACGTATTATTTATTATTAAATAAAATTATTTTTATAGATAAGAGAAAAATATATAATTTGAGAAAAATAAGATTCTATAAAATAAAAAAGAAACTTAACGATATGCAATTTAAAGATCGAATAAAAATGATATAATAATTGAGAGAAAATGTAATTAATTATAATAAATATTGAAAATATATAATTTTTTAAAGTAATTTAATACAACAATTACAAGACCTAGTGGTTAGCACTTTAGTACTCTTAGCATTAGGTCATGGGCCAATATCTATAAAAAGTATTTTGAAAAAAATATATATACCAGTTAAAACAGTCAATTTTGAATAAAAGAAAATTTGAGGGTAAAACTGACTCCTCTTAATTCTCGATAACCAGTCCCATTGGGCGTTAAAACCATGATTTAGACTTTTTTTTTTTTTTAGTATTGGAGACAGAAAATTCGAAATTGGATCTATTGCTAAATCTTATATGGACTTAATAGGCTATGCCTTGGTGTGCATGATTTAGACTAATTTGAACGAGTTTTTAAGTATTTGTTAAAGAATAAAAGCTACATTTTCAAGAGTTGAGAATATGAATGAAGGATGATTTTACCACAAATAATTAGAAGTAGTTTCTAGTTATAGTATCATTAATTGGGCACCATTGATGTGGAAGACTAGAATGGATATTAATGATAATAGAATGGGTGAGTCTATGACATTCAGCATCTAAAGTTAAAGCACTTGTTTGGCTTGTAGGTTGAATAGTGACTTGCAGAAATGATGAACCACGTGATAGCTTAATATTGGTCAATGGTTCATTACTAAACTCCTTAGACCAGAAATGACAAGGTCATCCCCTATATAGGTGATCATGGGAAAATTTGTACCATAGAAGTTATTCATATGGGAAAATGTTTTTGGCCCAACTTAGGTATGGAAAATACTTACCTAGACTGGATCCATAGCCTCGTTTATAGACCAAACCAATGAAATTAAAGACTTTTATTAAAAGGGAGGTATTTCTGACCTTGCATTTGAAAAAAAAGATAAAGTCAAAAAACTTTTTAAAAAATTTTTAGTTTCATTTGTTTGGTCTATGATTGATACTTGTAAACAAAGTCTATGCAAGTTTTTTTCATTAGTTATACAGAAATGCTGAGTATGAGAGAGAATGAAAATTTGTAAAGTTATATTATTACTTTCCTTTATGGAGTTTAAATTTGTGTCTAGCACAAGTTGTGCCATTTAGAAAGACCCTAAACATGTTTATTTTATACCATAGTCTACATTTTAATTATATGAAGAAATCTAAAGTAATAAAAAAAAGTTTGTGAGAATTAAATTAATCATCAAGTTTCTTTTCGCTTTTGTTATGCATAATCTAACTAACATGTTCTTAAAGATAATAAAATGTTTGAGCTTAAAGATAATAAGTTTATATACAAGTGTGGAAGCTTCTAGCTGTAGTTTGTTGTTATTGCTACTAACAATCTAACAAATTACCCAGCTAAGCACTAACAAACAAAAAGCTCAGTATTAGCATAAATAGCTGTATAACTAAAACTCTGCGTTTCATTTGAAGCTGTATAACTAAAACTCTGCGTTTCATTTGATGACATCTACTGTGTGAGATGTGCTGTCGTTTTGTTCATTCCACACCGTTTCATTAAAGCAGGTTTTATCTTCTAATAGTGGCTGAAGCTAACTTATCATTACAAATATCTTTAATCCTTAACTATTACATATAATAAACATATAAATAATTAAATTTCATTCCATAAATTAATGCATGAACTTTATAAGAAAAACCTAACTATACTCTTAATTTATAAATTGACTCAACGGATCTTCAATTTGTAAAATTATAATTATTGAATATTTCAACTTATAAAATAACATATATTGAACTCAAATTATATGGTATTCAATTATCAAAGTAAAGTATTATATTCAGCGAGTGGTTATATATCTTTTAATATATATTATCTTACTAAAATACCCTTACAAGATTATAAGATTTCCCTATTCACATATACCAAGATTTATCGTTCATGACTAATTAAATATAGAGTTGAATTTGATTATTTATTTTGAAACTAATTAACTCACCAATTTTATATTCATTCTACGTATGTAGCTTGTTAATTTAAATTTTTTGTCCTTTAGTGTTAATTTAATTTAATTGTGTTAATTAAATAACATCATTACTAAAATTCAAGATTTGAAATCTCCAACTAAAAAGTAAAAATAATTCATATTATATTTTTTATTTTTAAACATCCGGTTTGCTAGGTAGGCCCACAAAAGAGAGCAAAGCGCTCACTCTTGAGTATTTAAAGGGACTTCATAGCAGGGTTCGAACTCGAAATTTCTAGTTAAGAGAGAAGAGATCTTTGCAATCTCATTTCACCCATCAAGGGTAAAATAATTCATAATATATAAGAGAAGAGATAGCACAATAAAATCTCACTATAATGCTTTATTTGTTTCTGTAAAATAACTTGCAGGAAAATAACTTGCTAAAAAATATTTTCCATGAAAAATATTTTCCAAATGACTTATTTTTCGTTATTTAGTGTGGTAATATTAATAATTAGTTAAAAATATTAAAGTTTTTATCTTATAAGACCATAAAAAATATTAATATAATAGAATTTTATAATTTATAAATAATTTATAAATTTTATTGTTAAATATGATAAGAATATAAAAAATATATATATAAATTATGAAAGTCGCCGGTGGCCCGTGGTGGTGGCCACTAGTGGCTGGTGGTGGCAGCTAGTGGTGGTAAATGATGAATGGTGGTAGTGACTATGATGATTAATAAATTAAAAAAATTTGGATCTATAAGGTTTTTCAATTTCCACAAAATATTTTACTCTCTTGAAAATAGGAAGTTATTTTCTTTAAAAAATGACTTAATTTTTCTTTAAATAAAAAAATTGACTTATTTTCCTTAACGCCCCAAATAACGGAAAATTATGAAAAATATTTTTTACAAATTATTTTAAGGAAACAAATGGAGCCTAAAAGTATCAAAAACACTCGAGAACTATTAATCAGGATAAATCTGAAAGATTAAATCAAATATTGGTTCTAAATCTATTAGTTATTATAAATAAATAAACTAAATAAATCTCAAGTATGAATACTCTGTATTATTATAAGTTTTGATTGATTTAAAATATATACTAAATTATATTTTTTTTCTTAAAAAAAAAAAAGAAAAATTTGTCATTTTCTCAATGGCATTTACTAGGTCTTCGAGTCTTTGCGGTAGAATAAGTTGGATGTTGGATTTTAAAATTTTCATTAGACAAGTAAGAGTCTATGACTTCTCTATTATTTGGATTGATTGTGATGTGAATTTGTATAGATAGTTCTTGTTTCTTTTCACAATGATACATTAATTGTTCTATCTACGGAGATTCCTCAAGGTATTTTTTTATTTTTTTAATATATTTGGTTTAAATTTATAAAACATAATAAAAAGATACTAAATAATTAATTTTTTTGACAAAAAAAATTATATGTTTTACAAACACAGAATTTTTTTTTTTTAGGATTTAGGTTCCATTTGTTTTCGAAAAATAATTAATTTGTCTTTGAAAAACATTTTTCATGAAAAATATCTCCCTTGAAAAATATTTTCCAAATAATTCATTGTCTATCGTTTGGTTGTAATATTGAAAATTAGTTAAAAAATATTAAAGTTTTTAACTTATAAAACCATAAATATATTTATAATTATCGAAATTTCGTAACTTAATATTTTATTGTTAATATACAATAAAATGTGCAATAAATGATAAATAGTCATAGTTGCTGGTGACAAGTATGGGTACCTATAGTGGTTGGCGGTCAATAGTCAGCGGTGATTGGTGGTGGCAACTAACGGTGATCAATACATTAAAAATATATATTCATCAGGTCATAATAAGTTGATTAATTTTTGAAAATATTTTCCTCTCTTGAAAATGAAAATTCATTTTCCTTGAAAATGGTTTAGTTTCCTTTGACCAGGAAAATACGTTTCATTCACTGATTTTCTTAAGTACCCAAACATCAAAAAATCTAGAAAAAATTTTGCTGACAAGTTATTTTCCAAAATAAACAGAGCCTTATATTCACAATATTTTATATTAATTAGTTTTTCTATGAGTATTGTCACACTTTTTGGATACGAGACTAATATCATTCGAGGTTTGTGGTTACTATTTCCTATAAGTGTCTTTTTCCACTATTGAACTCTTGATTTTACAAAAGTCATCCGCTGAATTTCAGTATATCTTACCACTTGTGTCACTCTTTGTGAATTTTTTTTTCAACCTTTTAAATTATAAATTGAAACTAAATATGAAAAAATAATACCAATGAAGGAAAACAAATAATAATCTAAATTGGCCAATTAGAAATATCAATATTTTTTATCTAAAGAAACATTTTAGATATCTCAAATAATTTTGACAGTAAGTCTGATCAAATTTGGTAATAGAAGAAGTTAAATATATTTATACTCTGATTGTTTAGTCTTGATGTGCCTTATTTTGATATCACCTTGGAGCACTTTTTCTCTTAATTATGTGATGATAACATGCCTTTACATGTGTCGTTTTTGCATGAAATACAGGATTCTCAAATAGTTGGATTGCAGACTGATTATTATAATATATCTGTACTACATAATATCTAGATTGATGTAGAGTTTTCAATAATAATATCAACCATGAAAATCCTTGAGTTGTTATTATCACTGCTCAATATTGTACTTCCATACTAGAAAGTCTGCAGTAAGAAACTACTCTTAAACCTATACTAAACACATATCCTATAGTGGAGCGTCTCGTATCATAATATAATCGACATCGCAATGACCAACTACATCACATGATATATTTTTCACATACCTTAAATTCTTTTTACCTCTTCTAATAAGTGAGTCCTCTGAAGACTCTAATAAATTGACCAACCATTATGACTACATATGATATATCAGGTCTAGTTATGGTGAGATAAATTAAACCTCCAACCAGCTTCCTATACATTATGGCAACTTTGAGATCATTGCCTTGAGCTGAGCATATCCTTGCATTGACTTCCATCGAGTAGTTATGGTCTTGCATTCAAGCATTTCAAACTTTTAGAAAATCTATTGCATACTTGTATCGGGATAAAAATAAGCCTTCTTTAATTAATGGACTTAATCTATTATCCAAGAAAATGCTTAATTCACTAAGTTTCTTCATTTGTGATTGCACTTCATTTGATGAGTCTCTTATACCTCATCCCTAATGAGGATGATACTATGGACATAAATAAGTATGATTGAATGTGTGTATGTGTGTGTGTGTGTGTGTATCAATGCAGAACAACATTAATATCCATTTGCAATAACGTCCATAAATTACTAGTTGCAAATGCTAACAAACATGTACAGTGGTAATGTTTGCCGATGGATTGAAAGTCTAATCAATATTTAATCCATACTGTTCGAAAAATCAATAAGATATTGAATAAGCTTTATATCTTTTAATTAATCATCAACTACAATCTTCATTTTGTATACCCCAACTTTTGGACCACTTTGTCAAAGTTTATTGATTCCTTTTCTTCAACAAGAGTAGCATTGGCAAATCTTGGATTTACTTTTAATATTCTTTTTTAAGCCTTAATTGTTGTTATGTTCCATATTTATCATCAATCTCTTGTTGACTTAGTCATACATCTTTAGTAGTTCTTTAATACACTCTAGTTTGTCATGGGCTTACATCTCTTTTACGATGCTTCGTTTTCTTCTTGGTCAATACACACCATGTCTCCACGATATGAATTCACCTCCTTTCAAAACTAGCTTTTGTTATGACCTTTCATCCTTTTTTTTTTTTTTTTAGTCTTGAAGAGCTACTTCTTATGGACAAAGAAGATGCTTCATCATGCATATATGATATTCCTTGATGTATAACATGGACCGTCTATGGTTACAACATTTTCATACTTTTCTTTTACTATTATAACTCACAAAGATACACCTTATTTCTTTCTTATTAAGCTTGCTATATAACTCTCCTGGTACTAACATGTAGCAAATTATTAAGCTTGCTATATAACTCTCCTGGTACTAACATGTAGCAAATACAACCAAAGACTTGGAAGTGACTTACAATGGATTTCATATAACATAATATTTGAAAAGGTGAAATAAAATTGGGTCTTGCTTGAGGCACTCAATTGACAGCGTGAGCTACTATTCTCATACACTCAGCCAAAACTTTTGGACATGATAACATATAAAAATATTTATATCTTTATTAGTCATTTATATTTTAACAGCAACAGTTATTAAAATTTCCAATCAACCAACATTTATTAGCTAACAATCATCAATCAAGACCATCACAAACTACCTGCTATCATAAACAGTTAAATTAAATAAATCTCAAGTGTGAAATCGGCAACACTCATTATTATCATATAAATTTTGATTGATTTAATATTAACGCTATATTGCAACTTTTTAAAAATAAAGAATAAATTGCCATTTTTCAATGACTTTTTTAAAAATAAAGAATAAATTGCCATTTTTCAATGACTTTGATTAACTAGATTTGTGAATAGTTACTTGTTGATTAAGTAGGAATTCTTTTTATTGGAAGTTAATTTTTTTTTTCATAATACAATTAAGAGAGATTGCCTAACTTTTGATTGAAAATTTTTCTTTAGAGTCTTGACCTCTAAGAACAAATAAACAGATAAAAAGTTCTTTTCATAATGATAGAGTCTTTAGAATGTTTAATTTTTTTTTTAAATTTATATTGATTGTGATGTGAAAGTCGTTTTGGATAGATTTTTTTTTTTCTTTCCACAATAATAGATCGTTTGGGGTTAAATCGTTTAAAAAACTCCAAACTTTACAGGTAGTTTTAATTGTACCTTAAATTCAGCTTTCTTTTTTTAGTACCCTAAACTTCAATTTTAGTTACAATAGCGCCCTAATTTCAAAATATAACCAATTTAATAAATAAAATATTATTTTCATTTGACCTACATGGTCAGGTTAACAAAAACAACTAAACGTTTAACAACACCCTCACTAATATTGGTTAGAATTTTTTTTCTTTAAATTCATAAAAAGTCAAGTAAAATAATAGATTTTAGTTAGTTATAAGCATAAAATATTAGTTTAAATTTTTATTTTGCCATTTTTTAAGTATGAAATTTTAGTTAGAGTTTATTGAAATTATACTAAGTTAGATCTCTTATAAAAATATATTTTATTCACATAATTTTATTTTTAGGGAATTATTTCTCATTGTCATTATATATAAATAAATAACAAGTATTTTATTTTTAAGACGTATATATTTATTTTTATTTTTTTATTTTTATTTTAATATTGAAAACAATTTGAAAATAATATTTTATTTATTAAAATTGTACCCAATTTAACGAATAAAATATTATTTTTTATTTTAATATTGGGTACAATTTGAAATTAAGACGCTGTTATAATTAAAGTTGAAGTTCAGGGTACTAAGAGAAAAAAGTTAAATTTAAAGTATAATTAAAACAACCTGCAAAAGTTTGGAGTTTTATTTTAATGATTTAGCCTTTGTTTTATGTTAGAAAGTTCCACAAGAATTTTTTTTTTTTTTATTTTATAGATTGAAAAATAATAGAAATAAAGGAAAAATAAATAATAAATCATAAGCTATTAGTCAATCAGAAACTAATATTTTTTTATCAAAAGAAAATCTTCTAAATATCTCAATTATATTGGCAATAAGTTTAATTAATCAATTTTCATTTTTTTTAGTATTAAAAAATTTTTGCTAGAAAGAATTGTAAATTTGTGTTAGTTGCATAGACTTGGAGACTTTTCTAAGTCTTCAGTATGCCGTAACTTATAGGATCAAGACTTTTTCAATCAGCTAATTACAACTTTTTAACCAAAAATTTACTAACTCAACCCAACTCATTATATTTTTAAACGTTAAATTGAAATGAAAAGGTTTTCTATGGACCGAGTATAGGTACTTAAAACGATTTTGAAATGAATACATGTAATTAAGTTCTAAACAGGTTTGAGTTTGAGTAGCTGAAATTAAGGGTACCCATTATGTTTCTTTCTCCATGTATAAGTAGGTATTCACCAGTCATGAGCAAGCAAAATTTGTAATTTTTTTTTTTTAAATTGCAGTGTTAAAGATGTAGGACCTAAAGCTGCATGAGAGAAGGCACGGTTTGCGTAATAGTAAGGGAAAATTATAAACTTATTCTCATATTATGTCAAAATAACTATTTAGTGTTACGTTTTTAAAAAATACACTAGTTTCTCTCCATATATTAATTACGCTCTTCTGTCAAATTTATTCATTTTTTACTGTTAAATTTATAGAAAAAGACTAATGCCCTTTTACTAATTTTCCTCTTTCTTCATTTCCCTTCTTGTTCATTCTCTCACTCTTCACTTTTTTTCCCCAAAAACCAGTAATATGTATGGTTAGTTTTTGAGATTTGACTTAATTTGTGAATAATATCTTTATTTTCAAAGTCACAATATCCTGTCTATTGTTTAATCATTTAAATTGATGATTAAGCTAATGAGAAAAATTAAATAATTAACAAAAATGAAGGTTATGTTTCTCCAATACCACTCTAAATATGAGCTATAATTCATTTCTTAGTAACGTATATATTAGCTTATAAGCAAAAGTAATACATTACTCTGTGGCCCAATGGATAAGGGCTGGTCAACAGAACCAGTTCATATAAAGGTTATATGAGCAAAAATATTCATTTCTTAAAATATATATATGTTATATAACCAACAATAATTAACAAAAAAATATAAATGACTCTGTGGCCCAATGGATAAGGCGCTGGTCTACGGAACCAGAGATTCTGGTTCGATCCCCAGCAGAGTCGTATAATTTAATATTTTTTATCTTTATAATTATTATTCAGACCTTTGAATAAAAGGGAGCGCAAAAAAGACAGTTTTTCATCTAAATATTTTCTTAAAATTGAACTGCATGTGTCAAACTTTGAATAAGCAAATTTTGAAATCACAAAGCTATCAATTTCATTGGTTTTTTTTTTTTTTAAAAAAAAAGAGCAATGTAGATATTGTTAACAATGATTAATACAAATGTAAATCAAATGTTGAAATTTTGCATTCTTTAACAAAAAAAAAAAAAAAAAAAAAAAAAAAAAAAAAAAAAAAAAAAAAAAAAAAAAAAGAAAAGAAAAGAAGAACTAACCAAGCTCAGAAATATGAGCATGAATAAGTGCTGCAAAGGAACCAAAAAGAAGAAACAGAAAGAAACTCCAATTGCAAGTTCCCATTCGTCATGTTGAAATTTTAACTTGAAGGACCTTTGTTATATGTATACACTCCAAATTGAAAATTAGTGTAATTGACCCGGTAACTGATTTAGGATTATGGTTTTAAATAAAATACAAACTCTGGGAACTACTTCCAGAAAGTTTAATTTACATGTATTTGGCATGTCAAAAACTTCCTGCAAAATGTATTAATCTCAAGTTAGAAAGAAACAGGGTAGCCATAATATAATCTTGTGTAACTTTCTCATGGATGGCTAAAGAAGTCCCTGGGTAAGTGTTAATGAATTTTTCAATTTATTTTATTATTTAAATCATTTAAAATTTATGTTACAAACATATCGTAGTTTGTAATTTGGGAGTAGTTTACTCACTGCAGATTGATTTTCATACCAAACACATCTAAATTATATTTTTTGGTAAATAATTCTTTAGAAGTGTATTTCTTGAAAAATAGACTATTTTCAACCAAAGGAGATCTATTTTTTAAAAAGTAAAATTGATAATGGAAACCAAACAAAAAACACAGGATGTGTTCACTTGTAGAAAACTGGAATAGTTTTCTAAAATAGTTTTTCATTTCAAAAAGTAAAAACAGTTTTTTAAAATTTAACTAAGGTTTGGAAAATAGCTTTAATTATTTTCCATGATTTTCTTTTATAATAAAACATATGTTTTTCACTATTTTATATTTTTATGAAATGATATTTTCGTAATTAAAGTTATAATATCTAGAAATAATATTTTATTGAATAAATAAAATATTTAAATAATATAAAAAATTATATTTATGCTTAATATATAATTAATTTTATTATTACAAATTATGCTTAATATATAATTAATTTTTTATTATTAACCAAATATATAATACATTATTTTAAATATTTAAATAATATAAAAAATTATATTTATGCTTAATATATAATTAATTTTATTATTACAAATATATAATATCATTTATTTTTAAAAAGTTTTTAAAAATGATAAAAGTTGAAAGTTATAAAAGTTATGCATAATGTTTGTGAAGTTTTTAAATTAAAATATAATTTTTATATTGTTACTGAGTGAACACATTTTCTATTTTCTGTTTTTAATTTTCATTTTATAATAAACTTTTTTTAAACAGAAAATAAAAAATAAAAAACTGTTTTTATAAATAAATACACCCTTTATATTTTATATTTTACGCAATTTAATCCCAACAAGACATCGTCTAATTTAAGTAGTGAGACGCACATAAAAAAGCCCGGATTAAATTAAACTCAGCTTTTTTTGGAAAAAAAATTAAACTCAGCATGAGACACACCGTTTCATAGCAATTACAAAAACAAGAAATCTAAAACAGATCCTTTAAATGGGTTTACTCCACTTCATTTCACCTCCTCTTTCTCTCTGTAATTGATGGACCACCCTCTCGCGTCCCTCTATTGCTGTCCCCTTTCTCCCTTTCTCCATCTCGCTGCAGCCTTCTACCATGACATATCTGTTCAACGAAAGTGTGATCTGAGAGAAGAAGACGGGAGATTATATTATCAACTGCCACAAAATGGGAAGAGCTAAGAAAGATGTGGAATGGTACGTATGAAGAACTCATAAGCTAGCTATATTGTGCAATGATATGACAATTTATGCTTGCAGAAAGTTACTGTGCATCCTAACACTAACAAGGGTATATATGTGCTGCAATTTTTTATTAATAAAAACATAGGGCTTTTATTATCTGAAATCTTTTTATATATAAATGAGGAGTGTTACAATAGTTTAATCATTTCCTAATTCACATACAGTGGAGTAAAAAATTGTTTGAAGAAATATTCTATGAATGTACAATTGTTTTTTTTTTTTTTTCTTGTATTTGGCTACATCTACACACTAAAGAAGTGTTTTTTAATTTTTCAATTTACCGAGTAAATGATGCTATTCTATGATTATAATCTTCCCTTTGAATAAGGAATGAATTATTCTTATTAGAACAGACTTGAGTTGTTATGAAAACTTTGTTCATATTTTGTTTGGAAAGGTATCCCCTTGAGGTCTGGGTTGGTGGTGTGATGAGAACCAGCAAGAGTGGAAGAACTAACTATATGGGTGGAAAGAGGATAAGGGATTGGGATACACAAACTGGGACCATCACCTACCATGAGCTATGTCAAAAGATTAGATATCATGGGTTTGGTGAAGTCCAAAGAGTGGGATATTTCAAACCAAAAATAAAATGGATGTCTTTGCAAATTGCTTCAACTGATGAGGAAGTTAAATTGATGTTTCAAAGAGGGAAGGAGCACAATTGGCTGAAAGTGTATATCGAAACAGATGTCCATGTAACTGAAAACATGGATTATGACCACAGCAATTATATATCAGAGGATGATTGTCCTGATGCTGATATGGAAGAATCTGTTGTGCAAGAAAGGCCTAAGGAATATACTCTTAATTTGTATGGTTGTGAGAATGAAGCTGAAGAAGAAATGGGTGGAAAGAATCCGGTTTTTCAACAAAAGCTTGATGAGGTTCCAGCTGAAACCCATTTGCATCATGACCATGCTAACTTCTGCGATACAAATGCCATTGATTCAACAATTCTAGATGGTACATTGGAAATAGATATTGGTGTTGATGGGTACTTTAGTCCATTTCTCAATGAAGATAGCAAAGACAGTGATGGAACTTCATTGGGTGAGCATGAACTGTATAATGAGGAGCTTATGATTGCAAGGGAAAATAAGATCAAAATGATAAATACCACAGTGGATCATGGTTCTGGTTTAGGTCTTGATGTTCCCATTGCTAATAGCCATCCTACACAACATGGTGCTGATCAATTCAAGGAAGAGAATGATGAAATGACAGCTGGGACTGGTCCTATGATTGTGAGTGAGTATGAGGCAACAAATGAAGAGTTCTCCTCAACATGCAGTAGTGAGGAGGGAGTGTTAGAGAGTAAGAAGAGAAAAAGTAAAGTAAACAATGTTTATGATCCTTCTTGTGACTATAAGAAGCTGCAATTTAATGTTGGTATGATTTTCTGTAGCAAACAACAATTAATGTTTGCTGTTCGGAAGTATGAACTCTATAATGGTTTCAATGTGGAATGGAAAAGGAGTGAGGCCACAAAAGTTGACTGTAGGTGTAGAGAAAATTGTCGTTGGAGGTTGTATGCCTGTACTAGAGGTAGTGATAACTCGTGGGTAATTAGGACATACCAGGAGGATCATGTTTGTTTTAGAATCGTACCAAATAGGCAAGCAAATTCTGATTTCTTGGTAACAGAATCCCTCAGTCAGTTAAGGGAGGATCCTGATTATGGTGTTGATAAGATGATCAAGGAAATGAATGAGAAGGATGACATAACAGTTGAGAAGCATGTTTATTATAGAGCTAGAAATAAAGCCATGACAGGTCTTAATGGGTCACTTGAGTCACAACATGCAAAGATGAGCAGGCATGGAGTTGGTATGCAATGCCAGCTTTGCTTGGATTATGGTCATAATAAGCGAGGGTGTCCGAGGAAATATAACCTGCCTGCTCCTAGAAACACTTGAGTCACAACATGCAAAGATGGAAGCAGGCATGGAGTTGGGTTTGCAATTTTGCCAGCTTTTGGCGTTGTGGCGGATCATATGGGTCTATTAATATGGCTGAGGGTGTTCCGAGGAAATATAACCTGGCCTTGCTCCTAGAAACCAGAAAGCTGTAGGATATGCAGAAAATTTATTCAAGTGTATATCTTGATACTTGCCTTTAACACATATATCTTAAATTCTCTTTTTTCTGGCCCCTACTATCTATATTATTATGGTTGCAATTAAATAGGCAAGCAAATTCTGATTTCTTGGTAACAGAATCCCTCAGTCAGTTAAGGGAGGATCCTGATTATGGTGTTGATAAGATGATCAAGGAAATGAATGAGAAGGATGACATAACAGTTGAGAAGCATGTTTATTATAGAGCTAGAAATAAAGCCATGACAGGTCTTAATGGGTCACTTGAGTCACAACATGCAAAGATGAGCAGGCATGGAGTTGGTATGCAATGCCAGCTTTGCTTGGATTATGGTCATAATAAGCGAGGGTGTCCGAGGAAATATAACCTGCCTGCTCCTAGAAACCAGAAAGCTGTAGGATATGCAGAAATTTATTCAAGTGTTATCTGATACTTGCCTTAACACATATATCTTAAATTCTCTTTTTCTGCCCTACTATCTATATTATTATGGTTGCAATTATTTGTTGTTAACTGTTTATGCTGAAAGTTTGTTAAGATTGGATATGATAGACAAACCTACAATTAGAAACAAAAGAAAACTGAGAAGCTTTAATTAATATGATTTGCTTTTCTGTGCATTTGTTAAGTAAGCTGTTTTTCAGAATGTTTGGAGGTACTGTTTTGTTGAGCAGCCATTGAGGATCAGCATTTCTTTGGTTAAACTGATATAATGACCACACTTTGACTTTATTCTACAATAATCAATGTTTTGTTTTGTTAAATGGTTCTTTTTTCTTTTCTTTTTTTTTTTTGGTAAATCACTCGGCATTCGGCAAAGCCGACTAATCCAGATTCGGGTTCTGTGGAGGCCCATTATTGGGTTGACCCTCCCCATCCAGTTTTTTCTATTCACAATGCTAAGGTTTAAATTCTGGACGTTGTTTAAGGGATCTAGCGCCTCTTCCCATTGGATCAACTGGTAGTTGGTTGTTAAATGGTTCTTTAATAGTAGTTGATTTGATTGTTGCAACACTAGTATTATGTTTCATCAGTAATTATCATAAATGATTTAGCAGAATATATATCTTAATTCTTGAAATTCGAGGTGTATATTCTAAGCTAGCTTTATGGTAATTATCATAAATTTGTCACATCATCACCTGGTGGATGGGACTTAGACTACTGTGGTTGGGCCGAATGGAATTCATCCCATGTCTATGTACTCTACAACTTCTTAAATAATCAGTTGCAATGGTCGATTTCCTAGCCTAATTGGATTGCTATTGTATTTTCAAATTAAAAAAAAAAAAATTATGTTGGCTTAAGTTATAACTCATTTCTTGTTTTAATAATCCATTATGAACTAAAGTTGTTGAGAGATGATCTTAAGGTAACTATGGGAGCTTGTTGTGCAATATTAAATGAAGGAAACCATCAAGTCGAACTTAGGTCTGTTTTGTTGTTATGCTTGTCTAAATGCTTGAGGTTCTATTTTCTGATTTCTTCGTATACTACTTCCTCCGTTCTGTTAATTTGACCATTTTTGACTTTTTTTTTTTTTTGTTCCCTTTAGACGACACTTTTAGAAAATTAAAGTAATGTTAATTATTTTATTCTAATTTTGTCCTTATTTAGATATTTGCACTAAACTTTATTTCCATTAAATGAACTTTAACTAAAAATTAATTTAGTAACCTTTTTATTTTCTAGAATTGAAATAATTCAATTATTTTTTTAATTCCTATGTAAAGTCAAAAACTCTCAAATTTAACGGCACAGAGAGAGTACTCAGTAAGCATGTTTTTAGCGCGTGGTTTGCATGTATAACGTCATTTGCATGTATGACATGACCATCTACGTTAAGGTTCCTTTATAACCTTATGTTTATAGACATTACTAACAGCAGTTATCATGAACTTTGGATGAGCTTTCCAAAAAGTTCTTGGTAAATTAAATATATTTTATTCTTCTATTTTTTTATTATAGAATCTCACAGGTATTGAAAAATGGACTTGGAAAAGATGAAAGTTTCGGAAGCATGTTTTTTATCCTCTGTTTGACAACTTGATTATTTAAACTCATTGCTAGTGTTGTATGATCATAGAGAAAGGGTCCAAGACTGTGGAGAGATCTGATACGAACAATTCAGCAGCAGATGCTTCTGGCAAGACGGCTGTGGCCTTAACCTTTGTTAAAAGAAACGCGACCAAACAGGTTAAGGTTGCAGTTGAAAGAATTATTCCTACATTTATTCATTTAATGCATTTGCATACACTACTTCTATTCAAAGTGATAGACAGTCCTACACCACTTGACTATATTCTCATCTTTGTGAAATTTGCTTTTAACATACATTTGCATACATCTACTTCTATAATTCCACAGGTAAAGCAAGGTTATGCACGGGTAAGATTTATTGCATTTATTGCTTCCACTCTCTACAATTATATTTAAGGAAATCAACGTATTCATGATCTACTGTTCATTAATATTCATAATGAATTTTTAAAGATGCCTGGAGAAACTAGAGTGGAATATGTAACTAGGAAAAGAGCCATTGTAGAGGCAACTAGGAAGAAACTCAAGTCAATCAAAAAGTGAAAGGAGAGCTATGTTGGGGAACAGCCATGGGCAAGGAAGCAACTCTGCTGGAAATTCTGGTACTCAGCCTCATACCATTGAAAACCCATTTTAAACAACATTGAATTGAAGCCAGCTCAGTCAATATAAAGCTCATGTGGGTTGTCAAAACTAGGAAGACGTGGCTTTCTTCTTTTTGATTTAGGTTACAGATACTGCTAGCTGTTCTATGTAACTAATTATCATTATATGCTAAAACAATTGGGCAGATGATCTTTTTGCAGTGCTTGGCTATTCAGGTTAGGAATGTTTATAAAATTAGGTGTTGTTGATATAGGAAGGGGAAACTCTGCAACTAGCTTTTTTTGGGTGATGCAAATGTAGATGATGCACTTTTTTGGTATACACAAATGTTTAGCTATTAGATTATGGAATGTAGATATATGGGTGAACATAATTTGGATGCTATGTCATCAAGCAGGTGATTCAATCATTTGTAACTAATTGAATCATCTCTTGGAAGATTAATCTCAAATTTTTCTTATATCTCTTGTTGGACTTTAAAAGCACAAGTAACAAATAGGGCACAGGTTCTCTTCCAGCAAGATTTGCAAAAATTACAATGTTATTTAGCACAATTGTTCAATGTTCAGGTTTAATCAAATTATTCAGAGTTTGTAAACTAACGCCATCAAAATTACTTGTGCTTGTATGAATTAACAAATCCAGCTGTCCGCAGCTAAAATTACACATCAATGGCAGATACATCAAGCTGCCCTTTTGAAATAGGAATAAAGTCCAATCAGGCTACTAAACTTGTTTAACAAGATCAAAAAGGTCAATTTATTCTAATTTCCTCTCTAAACTTGTTTAGCAAGATTAAAAATATCATATTTGACCTTTTAGGCTAATTTAGCTTTTTAACTTGTATAAAATGATTAAAAAGATTCAATTTCAATTTTTAAAACAATTTAACTTTTGAATTTATTTAAAATGATTTAAAAAATTATATTTAACATTTTGAGTTAATTTAACCTCTAATTTTTTATTATACTTACAATGTGAAAATCATTATATAGATATTTATTAAAAATTTATTTAAAAATTATATTTAAACATTTTGGGAAGTTAATATTTAACATTTTGAGTTAATTTAACCTCTAATTTTTTATTATACTTACAATGTGAAAATCATTATATAGATATTTATTAAAACTGTAATTGAGATTGAGTTAACTAATTTATTAAAAAATTAATTAATTATAAAATATAAGAAAATGATATATGAAGTATATTATTTTGCTCTTTATCTTGATTAATGATTTTGATTTTATAAATATATATTAATTTGAATATTTTAAAATTAACCTCTATTACTAGGTTATCGCTTATGAAATCAATGCATTTTTTAGGTTGAATAATTTAAATTTATAATGCATGTTTATAAATTTATTTATAAATTTAATTATATTATAAGAAATGATGTTTTTTTGAATTTTCATTTATATTGTAGAAAAAGTTTATAGAGGCTCCTTATGGTAGGAAAAAATGAATAAAAAGTCAAAATGTTAAATTAAAATCAATTATTAATTTATATAAAATAAAATTAAATCAATTATTAATTTATAAAAATAAAATAAGTTTAAGGGTTAAATTGATTTAAAAAGTGAAATCGGATCTTTTTAATCATTTTATACAAATTTAAAAGTTAAATTGGCCCAAAAGGTCAAATTGAAATTTTTTTATCCCGACCAAACCCCTGTTCCTTTTGAAACAAGACACTTTACGTCCATATCATGGTAGTAATTACATGATTCTTAAATATTTTGATCACTTATAACACTGGTGTTATTAATCCCAGTGGACATTTATTTGACATTGAATTGAATTGGGTGGATGGGTAACCCGTTGATCAATGGGTTAATGGTTCATAAAATATTGAAAATGTATACTAATTAAATATTTTTATAAATATTTTCCCAAATTTACAAAATTAAGTAGTAAGTAAAAGGGCAAAAAAAAAAGCCAAAAGTCAAAGATGGTAATTAACTCTTGATGCTGACTTTACTATTTTTAATTCGTTTCTCTCTTCTCTTTAGCCTAACAGGTAAGCCACCTCTTTTCTTAAGAAGCATTGTTATGACGTAAGGCGGGTCCATCATCCTCTCTACATTTGCACCTTCGTCAATAGCCAAGATTTCAAACTCATACATGACAGCCGCTGCAATTGCTTTCATTTGTATGTAAGCCAAATCCTTTCCCAGACAAGTCCTAGGCCCACAATGAAACACAGGAAATCTAAATTGATCGGACGGCTGATATTTCCCCTCTTTATCCAACCACCTCTCAGGCTTGAACTCCCTACAATCAGGGCCCCACACTTTCTCCATCCTGCCCATTGCATAAGCAGAATAATCAACAGACGACCCTTTTCCTACGTGGGTCCCATCCGGTAAAACATCATCATCCACCGCTAATCTCGAATTGATTGCTATGGGTGGAAACAACCGCATCGTCTCCGATAGACACGCATGCAAATAATGAAGCTTCTTCAACTCATCATAGCTAAAAATCCTTGCCCTGATTTCCTCCACCGACACCGCCTCTGATTCCGGCGGCGTTCCTACTTCAGTCAGTTCTTGGTAAATCAAATATCCACAACGAGGGTTGCCGGCGACTAGCCAGAAAAACCATGTTAAGACCGTTGAAGTAGTGTCTTTGCCAGCAAGTACAAAACTTATAACAATATCTCTCAAGAACTTAATCTTATGTTCTTGATCTTGAAATTCAATATTAGAGCTCAAAAACATAAATCTTGATAACAAGTCTTGATTCTTGCCTGCACTTTCACTATTCTCTTCTTGTTTTGACTTGATAATCTCCAAAGCAAACTCGTTGATTATTTTAATGGCTTCTTTGAATCTCTTCTCTGATCCAATATCGAAAAATCTTTTAAGCTTCCATATGAATGGAAATGGAGATAAGAACCTTGAAAAGCAAATCTCCTCAGCATCATCAAAAGCTGCAGCAAAAGAACAATTTACTATATGTTCAATTTCTACTCCAAAAGCAACTTTGCATATAGTGTTGAAAGTGAACTTCCCTAACACTTGCTGAAAGTCAATGACAGAATTCTCATCACTTGCTTTGCATAGATATGGCATTAGGGTTTTGGACATTTCAGATCTGACTATATTTGATATAAAATGTTTGAGAGATTTAGTATTGAATTCGTAACTTGCAATCTTACGTTGCATAGTCCAAAGATGACCATCGACATTGAAGATTCCATCACCTAAGAGTTCATAAAGGTAATTGAGAAAGCGAGAGCCTTTGGTGTAATTAGAGAAGTTGGTGACAAGAAGGTGCTCCACATTCAGAGGGTCTGCAGTGCAAATGCCATAGAAGAAGGGGGAACTGACTTTGATAGTTGATGATGGGGTCTGGGAAAGCATGTCAGTGACCCACTCGTGGAACCGGTGGCGATTGCGGAGGAAACCAGGGAGGTTTCCGATGATAGGGTATGACTCTGGACATGGAGTTTTGTCTGGAGGCTGAGAAGTAGTTGCGATGAAGAAGATTATGGAGATAAGAACAGAAATGAAGGAGAGGAATAAGGTGAAGAAGGTGAGATCCAACATTTTGTGTGGATAAGGTGAAAGAATCGTCAAATGCGGTACTAATGTTTGTATGTTTATCGAATGTGGATAAATTGCAGCTTTGTCTGCTACTTAAACATTTTGAAGCTTCTACGTGTCATTTTTTAATCAACAATTTCGTCACGCTAATAACAAAGAAAGGGGGTAATTATTTACTCAGTCTAAAAAGATAGTCAATTTTATATTTTTATATAAATTAAAGAAATAATTATTATTATAGTGAAAAGACAATTTAATTTAATTTAATTTAATCATATAAATTTTTAAGTATTTAAGCCACAATCATATTGTGTTAGCGTTTGGTTTTTCCTAAATTTCTTATAGGCAAGTAAGGTTAAATGAAAAAGAAAAATTTTTATAAAAAAAGGCCAAACATTGACTAAACCAAACAAACCTCGGTTAGGGGATTTTTAACAGTTCAATTGATTTTTGCAATTAAAGTAATTCGATTAATTGAATGATTAAAATCTTTATAGTAAAAAACAAACCAAAGGCAAAAGGATGCTCATTGAATGACAATAATGAACTACTAATCACATTAATGTCCGCCACAATACCCATCAAAATTCACAAGCCTAAAATAGTTGTTATCCAATTGTTTCTGAGACAATATAATAAACAACGAAGACATGAAATCTTGCTTTTGAAGAAACAACTGGCCATGCCAAGATTTTATCCACACTATTCAAGGCAAGTAAACAAGCAGATCCTTGTAAACAGAAAATTAAATCTGGTTTTGATGCACCAAATGTTGATCAATACGACTTCCCGCAGTGTATCAAGCTCCCAGCACCCAAGAAAAGACCGAAAATGGCAGCGCTGCCTAGTGTTGAAAATTAAATCTGGTTTTGATGCACCAAATGTTGATCAATACGACTTCCCGCAGTGTATCAAGCTCCCAGCACCCAAGAAAAGACCGAAAATGGCAGCGCTGCCTAGTGTTTCGGGAATCGGAACCGTCGGTTCGAACCGGTCTCGAACCGCAACCGGAACTAGTGAGAACCGAAACCAGGCCGAACCAATTCGGTTCCGGTTCCAAATTTTCTGGAACCAAAGCCGCGGTTCCAGAAAACCGGCCGGAACCGGATTGGAACCGCTGGTTCCAGTCCGGTTAGAACTGCCAGTTCAAACCGGTGGTTCTAGCCATTGTAACTGTCAGACCAGTTTTTTTTTTTTAAATTTTGTTGTGAAATCTCTTAATTACCCCTCCCAACAGCCATAAACGACTACATAACGGCTAGTTTCAAGGGTACTTTTAGAAAAATGATTTTTTGGATTTATTATAAATACCTCATTTCATTTACAAATTCATTACAAAAAAATCTCAACTCTCTCTACTTACTCTCTCTACAATCTCAACTCTCTTGTGCTCTCTCTGTCTCTCTGCTTCTCTCTTCTTCTCTTCTCTCTTCTCTCCTCTCTCTCTTGCTACTACCTTTTTTCTTTACAGATCTGGCTCTTCTCTTGCTCTGTTTTTCTATTTGTTTTCTCTCTTCTGATGTCGTCTTACTTTCTTTTTCGTTCTGCTATTTCTTCTCTTCTCTTTTTCTTCGTGTTGTGTTTTTTATTGTTTTTTGGTGTTGTTTTCTCACTTGTTCTTTTCACGCTTTCTCTTTTCTTTACCCCTTGTTTCCTCTCCCCGTTACTCTACTCTCTACTCTACTTCTCCATTGTCTCTCTCCTTCTTCTGGTCTCTTCTCTACTGTCTGGCTCTCCCTTCCTGTTCTTTTCTTGCTCCATAATTTGTCTCCAACTCATTTTTCTTATCTTTTTCCTCTTTTTGTGCTCTTATTTTCTATGCCTCTCTGCTCGTGGGTTCTCACTCTCCTCTTCTGAGTGTCTTTCCATTCTTCTCTCTGTGTATTTCATTCTTTTTCTGCTTTTCTGTTGTCTGTCTGTTTTCCTTCTTTTTAGCTCTCTTATGCTTGCTTACTCTCTCTAATGTCAATCCTCTTTTTGGCATGGCTTTTTTCTTCACTCTCTTTTTTTATGATTGATTCTAATCTACCCTCTTCGTTTTCTATATCTGGTCTGACTTCTTCGTTTTCCTATCTCTCGTTCTTTTCTTGTTACTCGCTACTCCTTCTTTCTACTTATCTATGGAGCTCTGCTGCTTCTTACTTACTCTTATCTCTATTCCTCTTTTGTTCCTTCTTGTCCGCTTGCCTCTTCATAGACGTGTTGTGCTTTCTCTCTCTTGATAACTTTTTTCTGACTGTTTAGATCTATTGTCCCTCTTCTAACTCCGCTGCTTGTTTTTTCTTATCTATTTCTCTATTCTCTCGCTTCGTGTCTTCTTCGTCTTTTTTTCTGACTTTTTATCGTTCACCTGGATTCTTCATCTTTCTTGGATACTCTCAGGTTATGATCTTTTGTTTCTGTACCGGAACTTTTCCGTGCTTCTTCTCATCGCTTTTCCTATTATCTCCCTTGGTAGCGTCTCCTCCATATTTGTGCCCTACCTCCCGTATTATATCTCCTAAGCCTTTATCGGCGGCTCGCTTCCGGTCTGTTCTAACGGTCCTCTATGCCTCTCGTCGTCTGGCCTTGGCATTTTATCCTTTCTTGTTGCTACTTTGCTCACCAGTCTTCTACTCTCTTGTTCTCTTGCGATGGCCGCTTTTCTATCTTGTCTTATCTCATCTACCTTTTCTGCTCATATTACTTCTCTCGATGCTTATAGAAACGGGACCTCTCTACTTATCTCTCTACAATAGTACTGACACTTTAAACTCTACTTCTCTAACAATAAGATTACTCTCTACTCTATATTAATTGCATTTAATTTTTTCTAATCTACAATCTTCTCTTATTAAGTTATTATCTCTCTAGAATTTTTTTTTATTAATTTTTCAAATTATACTCTTATTAATCATATAAATAGCAAGTTGGAGGAAATCAATTCGCAGGAAGGGCAAGGAAAAGATGGAGAAACACAATATTCATCTATCCCACAAACGACATCTAGATCTCAACTCCCAACAATTTAATTTTGAACGATATCCAAATAAAATTTGGAATTCCAAACTCAGAAATCTGAATTTAAATGAGCAATTACAAAGAAGATGGAAGATCAAGAGCAAAAGAGCATAAACGAGCACAATTGTTTGAAGAGCAAGACAAGTTCGACATTATTCGCCATTCATTACACGAAAAAATTCAAAGGTGAGAAAATGTACGATTTAATTTGTAATTATTGTGGGAAATTTATAAAACTTTAAACAAACGGGCGGCTATATGGATCATTTGGAAAGCATTTGGAGCCAAAACATCCAACAAAAATAGGAGTTTTGATCCAGTCTCAACACAAATTTCGGGTAAACCATCCTCTAACCTTTCCTTTATTTCATTATTCTAGAAATAAAATAAAAAAAGAAGAATTAGAAAAAAATGATTTCTAATGGAACATTTAGCTTTTAAGTTTTGTGAAAAAGTAGGTTTAATATTATTGTCCAAAAAGCTTTTAAAATCTTCTCTAAAGAGTGCCAAGAAAATAAGCTGTTAAAATGACTATATTTCTTTTATATAAATATAGGAAAAAAAGATAGCTATGAGCTGTGTGATGCTTATCACGCTTTCAAATTGAAAATTCGTGTTGTCAATTTGACTTGTGACATAGATGTAAATAAGATCATGTGCAAGTTGCATTCTGTATGAAGGGATGGGTATTAACAAAGAGTTCGCATTGGATTTGATGATGTGAGTTCAGAAAGAAGTAATGGTTTTATCGTGTTATGTGATGATTCACATATAGTGCTTGCAAGAATAATATTTAAGAAATTAACATTGGTTTCATTTTTAGAGATAGCATAGAGTAAAGGTGTTTGAAGCAACGTAGTATGAAGTAAACCACTTGTGTTTCACTGTTGGATAAATGCTTCTGCATGATACTAATTGACATCAAGAGGCTACTAGTGGGAAAGCTTAAAAGAAGTGTGTGAGACGCCAAATTTGGTGAAAATTTTTTCAGTATAGTGTATGGTGCAGATGCATGTAATCCGTTTATGTTACAGATGCGCAGTATCTAACCACCGGTGTGATCTTTTAATTCTCTCATTAAAAAAGCTTATTTCATTTTATCGGGGACATCCCCCAAGTGATAAAAAGTTGGCTAAATTTTGTAAAGAAAATAATAAAGACCCAAACGTTTTCAAGGGATGTCCCAACTCGTTGGAATTCAACATAAGTGAAATTATTAGAACGAGTCTTTTTCTTTATAACGATATTACGCTTTTGTTAACTAAATAATATTGGATTTAATTTATATCCATAAATTGGGATATTTTTGTACAAAAATTTTAGATATTTTAAAAATTTTTAATGATGCTACCTATAAATTTAGTGGGGTTTATTATCCCACATCTCATTTATTTTTACCTGTGTATTAATATTGTTAATGCACTCCAAGAATTTCAAAATGATGATTTATTAAAAGATTGTATTTTTTCAATGAAAAAAAAATGGTTATCTTATTTTAAAAATATAGCACCCCTTTATCTTGTTGCTATTATATTTGATCCTAGATGTAGAATGGATGTTTTATGTGATTATTTGACTATTTATTATGAAGTATTGAATCTTGATGTAGAAGATAATGTTAATATAAATGTAGTAGAAGATAATGTTAATATAAATGTAGTAATGCATGAAGTTAAACAAAATATTATGCAATTATATAATGAATTTGTTCAAGTTTCTAGTTCATCTACTTCCACAATTTTCAACATAAAGGGTAAGTGGTGTTGGTGTTGCTCAATAAGTTTCATTGCAAAGACAAAAAAGAACAAGGGAATCCAGTTCTATTTCTGAATTTGATAATTATCTAACAACTTCTTTTGAGTTTGGTGATGATTATGCTGATGCAGATTTTCCAATTTTAGATTGGTGGAGTCGTCACGCAAATACTTTTTCAATTCTTTCTTTACTTGCAAAACAAATTTTAGTAGCTCCGGTCTCCACTGTTGACTCCGGTCTCCACTGTTGTGGTTGAACAAGCTTTTAGTCAAGTAGGAAACATACTTGATGAAACATGATCTCGTATGACACTCGATTCATTAGAAGCACAATTATGCGTAGATGATTGGAGCAAAGCTGAACTAAGAGCATAAGAAAATTTAAAAGAAAATGAAGATTTATATGATTTATACAATAGGTCCTCAACGAGAATATCAACCGGTAGTGCAAATAGCGATTAAGGTAAAATGGGTGAAATTGGTATAAGATAAGTAAGAACTACGTGGGCTTTGATTCCTCTAAACCCCAAGGATACGTAAGCAACTTATTTTTTTTTTTTTTTAAAAAAAATTTACGTGAGAGTTTTTTTTAATTTATGTTTCAAACTTTTTTTAAACAAAAATAAAATTCAGTTAAATTTTTTTTAAAAAAAAAAATCATGTTCAAGTCTTAAAAAATTAAAAAAATAAATTTAATTGAAGTATTTTTTTTATTTTTTAGGTGTATTTTTTAATTTTTTATGTTCAAGTATTTTTTTTTAAAAAAATCGGTTCTCATTTCATTTAAAATTTAAAATTATGCGATTCGCTGGAAAACCGATCGGAACCGTCGGTTTAATCACCTTACCGGAACCGGAACCGTTCGGTTCCAAACCAGAATCGGAACTGAAACTTTTCGGTTCGATTCCGATTCCAGTTCTTTTGAAACCGAAACCGCAGGTTCCGGAACTTTGGTCAAGCCTAGTCTGCTACTTAAACAATTTGAAGGTTCTACGTGTCATTTTTTAATCAACAATTTCGTCACGCTATTAACAAAGAAAGGGGTAATTATTTACTCGATCTAAAAAGATAGTCAATTTTATATTTTTATATAAATTAAGAAATAATTATTATTATAGTGAAAAGAGAATTTAATTTAATTTAATTTAATCATTTAAATTTTTAAGTATTTAAGCCGCAATCATATTGTGTTAGCGTTTGGTTTTTCCTAAATTTATTATAGGCAAATAAGGTTAAATGAAAAAGAAAAAATTTTATAAAAAAAGGCCAAAAATTGACTAAACCAAACAAACCTCGGTTAGGGGATTTTTAACAGTTCAATTGATTTTTGCAATTAAAGTAATTCGATTAATTGAATGATTAAAATCTTTATAGTAAAAAACAAACCAAAGGCAAAAGGATGCTCATTGAATGACAATAATGAACTACTAATCACATTAATGTCCGCCACAATACCCATCAAAATTCACAAGCCTAAAATAGTTGTTATCCAATTGTTTCTGAGACAATATAATAAACAACGAAGACATGAAATCTTGCTTTTGAAGAAACAACTGGCCATGCCAAGATTTTATCCACACTATTCAAGGCAAGTAAACAAGCAGATCCTTGTAAACAGAAAATTAAATCTGGTTTTGATGCACCAAATGTTGATCAATACGACTTCCCGCAGTGTATCAAGCTCCCAGCACCCAAGAAAAGACCGAAAATGGCAGCGCTGCCTAGTGTTCGCTGCCTAGTGTTGTTTTGTCGCCAATTATGCCTGATCTCAAAAGTCCCGGCACTTGCATGTTTATCAAAAAAAATTAATGAACTACAGAAATAAGTTTAGAAAATATGAATAATTGATTGATTGGTTTGACATTTCAGGTCCGTGATAGCGTATTGCTTAATGCGAGTATTGACAATAGCAACAACAGTAAAATAAGAGCTTAAAAAGATCATACAGCTTGCTGGTTGCAATAACAGAATAAAGAGCATCCTAAAGCATATTTTAATGCCTTTTCAGACACCTGATTTGAGGAAAAACGGAAATTTTAGGAAGATATAAGCATGCAAAGTCCAAGGTTCCAGAAGATCCAGACGAAGAAGATAATTAAGTTGAGAACCCAGATCTGTAATTCACGATCTAACCTATTCCCAGACTGAAGAAGTGCAGCTGTAACCAAAAACTACTACAAACATAATCTTCATCTATGCACAAAAAATCACATTCCTAACTTTGCTGATCAACCAATGAGAAACAACAGCATGGCTGACCACAAAACGCATCACTAACTGTAGTCACACATTAACACTTTATGAAACTGTGCCCTATTCAATGTGAAAATAACCAAAATGTGCTTCCTGTCTGAATAGGTCCACTTATTTGTGTGCCTCAAATATTGGGCCTTAAGCAAAATTTTTTAGTTAGTCAAAGATTCCAGACCTTTTAAACTTTCGACCATTTGATCATAATGGTTAACCATTAACAGTCGATAAATACAAATGACAATAAACTTAATAAGAAACATCCATATGCTACAAGGAAGCAGGAATAACAAAAGGCTCTTTGCTGCTTTATCTTGCATGAAGGAAAAAAAAGAAGCTGTGTCATTCAAGGAATTGTAATGATTAAATGATGTTGGTCACAGTGGAGATTGGAGACATTAACCCGAAGTGCAAGCATGCATTTTGAGCTTTTGAATCATATTAAAACAAAGCAGTTAGGAATGGAAATTGGGGATACCATTGAAGAAATATATGGCTCTCAATCTTTCTTCATCCACATTGGCAATGTCCTGCTGAAAACAGCCGCTGCAAAAGCGTTATTAAGGAAATTATAGTAGATCAGGAATTGAAGTAGCTGAATTTTTTCGACAAGTTGGATTATGATGATTATGAATATTACCGCAGTCAAAGTGATATTAATGGCTGTGTAGAAAGCCTTGATTAGAAGATATCTTGAATGAGAGTGTTTCAGTTTGTATCTCAGAAATAAGGTCAAATGGAGTCTTCAATTAAATCAAAAGCAAAGAATAGACAAATAATAATAAACAACAGTAGGACCTAGACTTACGATTATCATTGTTGTGGTAGTGTTATGAGGTGGATTAAGTAGATGAACTGTATCCCAAATGGCGCAACCCAGTGAGTTAAGGGCTCAAAGTATAAATTACTAGGTATGAAGTACAAATTATTAAGCAAGTTGTGGTGGGAATCTTGGTTGAAAAAGTGGGGATAGAAAACAAAATGGTTTTGCCTACCTTTTAAGTTGACCTCTAAACGGGTTGCCGTAATAAGCACAATTGCCTCTAACCTGTACAGATAATTCTCTATTCTTCCTCTTTCAGGCCTTTAAGTGAATTCTTACAATTATTTAAGATCTGCAAAAAATCCCTCATTATTAACATTAGCACATTAAGGCTCTTTCTAGTATCGAACAAAAATAAATAAATAAATAAAAGGAGAGCATAAAGTCAGAAACTTTTTTATGTTCGCTAGATAGAAATGTAAAGGAGAAGAGTAAGGGTCACTGCAACTTTCAACAATCTACATGTAAATAGCATGCCCAGATACATAGCCTTATACCTCAACTGGCCGTCATATGTCCCATACACAGCCCCCTAAATAGGAAACCAAACAATTAGCTATAATCAATAGCAATATGATGTGCCACATCTTCAGCAAAAACCAAAATAAATAAATAAAAGAATGCATACAAGTGAATGTATTTCCCCCTGGAACTGTATTTTTCCTGCATTAGAATCTAGAATAGTAATTGCATGACTGACAAATATCATCAGAAATCTCGGCAGATTAAATGGTAATGTTGAAACAATTAAAATAATAAAACAGAATCTCCACAACCATATACAACCACAAAATATACCGTTTAAACATGCAAAAGCATAAGATGTTAAAAGGCGGGTCTTCAAATGATCTCCAATACAGGTAAAGTATAGTGTCAGTGAATCAAGAAACACAGTTTTACATTTTCCAACATGCTTTCTCTTCATGAACCGAATATTAATTTTAAACATTTTAATATCATGTACATTTCAATGAAGTATAGCTATAGTAGAGACAGAGCAGAAACGAGTACTTGCATTGCGTTTAAAGCCGCAAATTGTGGGAATCATGTTCATGTCTTTTATCCATCAATAAAATCAATAAATAAATTTATTAATTCACTGCATGTGGCTTGGAAAAGTTTTGCTTCAAAATGTTATGATTTTTATCTATTGAAATGTTCTGTCATCTCCCCCCCGGGGATGGGGAATGGGTTATATAAAATGTGTCGTTCAATAACTCAATGAAACAAAAAAAAAAAAAAAAAAAAAAAAAAAAAAAAAAAAAAAAGAACCTACACACTGGGAATAAGTTAATACTAAAATCCAAAGGTCAAATATGCATAATGAGAACTAACTGACTCAGAGAAGCAATAAGTATACAAAATAGAATGCAATCTTGAAATTAACCAACAGCCATAATGTGGGAAATTCAATTGAAATTTCTGCTCACTTTTCATGTATCGAATAACAAACCACTGGAATTCATTCAGAAATGAATTCTCCACACCCACCAATAGAATTGAACCAAAGACTAGTCAATCACCTACCTAAACAACACGTTCAAAACTGAAGCTTCCAACACAACTTCTAAGTATTCAAGTAAAACTTGTTATTTTCCTTAAAACTCCAATGTCCTTGACACCGCATCAGCAACTTCCAAATATAGCCCAAAAGAACTGCACTCCTAATAAGGTGGTTTCCAAGAGAAAATTACATAATGTCATGAACTTGTGTGCCCATGATTCAACAATCAGCTCCTTAGCCTTTCCCTTGGAAAACGAAATGGAGTCTACCATTATCATAATTCCTATTTCTGCCTTTAAATCTAATTCACTGAAAGCAAACTTCAGTGCTAAGCATAACTTCCACCGTCATCAGCAAGGCCTGTCGTTCTGGAGACGGTGTTGGAGTTCCCAGACTAATAAAATTTTGCAAAATCGAAGGTATACATAAGGTAACAAGGAGATGGAGTGGTCTGCAATTTGTTAAGCAACTCCCAATTTGGAACGTGACAAGAACCTCCCGTAGTCCTCCTCTTTCAGAAAAGAGAAAGTGCAGTCAACTGAGTCCAAACATCCATGAAGCCGAACCACTCCTTTTTGAACTAGTGCAGTGAAAGCTGCGAATTCCGCTATAATAACATGAAGCATACGATCAACTCATAGTTCTTTTCCCCAAGAAGCAACAAACAACCTCAAGAAGAGAGTGGGTCATATATAGTATTTGGGTGATTGAGCACACCATTAATAGCAAATTCCTGGCTCAAAGTTCATTATATTATCAAATTCTTTCATCAAAAAAAAGCCAGTCATTAAAACAAGGGCCCAATTATCACATTTGCCTGAAATAATTTTTTCTATCATATAATTCCAGCAACGCAGCCTAATACAGCCCATCTTCGGTATGATTTCTACTGAATAGTTTCATTAAGATGGTGTGGTGACACAACATAAAATCGACATCAATATCAACTATAAGAGTCTCCTTTTCTGGTCCAGAGAAAAACTTCTTGGCAAACCATGACTGATGACTGCTTTTGACTCCCCAAACTTTCACAACGCAAAGCAATAAACCTCAACTGGGTTTTCCATTTTCGGATGATCCGAAGCAAAAAATACCGACTCGAGTCCTAGAGCAGTACAATTGAGAAACAATCTGAAAATTCTGCAGTTACCTAAACTGCGCCGTGGGTTCACACCAAATTCCTTCCATATAGCTCGGATACAGGGACATTGAACAATCTGCAGTATGCTAAAAGGTCCTCTCCCAATTTCAAACAGCAATGAAGATTGCTCCCTCAACAATCTTAAGCACAAACTCAATTCTCCAATATTTCAGTGACTCAATTTTTTCATTGCTGAGTAACCTACAATGATCAGCTAACGAACCTAAGAAATGCCAACAATGCACAGTCAGGAACCAATGGCTCTTCTGCTAATATGAACAAGTTCCCATTTACTCAGAAAAGATTCACCAATAAACATAACCACAAATTTCATCACTAAAAATCCCCACTGATAATTGCCTCAACAAAGCCCCGAATATAATCCCGATCAAAACAATTCCTAAAAACATAACCATTTACTTTAGCAACCGCAGATCAATAGATCTTAACTGTAAAGCATAGAAGCTTGATACAACTCATTAACGATTTGATAACTCAAACTAATAAAAAATGCATACCCATCAGTACAATGGCTGCAAATACTTAAATAATGTGGTTTTAGCCAACTGAGGTAGTTAAAACCCATAAAGGAATTGGCATGGTTGAGGCTGTAAGTTTCTGCAGGCTTGGGGATAGAAAGGGGAAAAGGGGGCCTTAGTTTACGCTTCAAGCTCTTCAACATGCTCTCTTTAACGAGACCCTAGTTGGGTTTTTTGCCTCATAAGAACCCAAAATGTCCCATACAGGAGCCCCTAAATGGAAACCAAACAAAGCTATAATCAATAAGCATCGAGTAACGCACACTCAGCATCTAACCAGAAATAACTATATTATAGACAGATGCACACAGTTGGAATATATTACCGAACCTAGAAACTTATTCCCCTTTCCAGCATTTAAATCTAAAAAATTGTTATGCATCGACTGGAAAAAATTATCAGAAATCCTCACAGATGTAAATGAATATGGTTGAAAAAAATAAATATCAAAACAGAAATATCGACTAGCCATATACTAACCACAAAAGTATACGTTTGAAAACATGCAGCCATAAGATGTTTAAAACGGTGTCTTTCACATGCATCCAAATGTGGTTAACTAAAGTAATCAAAATCAAGAAACACAGTTAACATTTTCAACATGCTTCTCTCATCACAGCGAATATTGAGTTCTACATCTATATCATGACATCTCAAGAAGTACGCTATAAGTAGAGATATAAGCCGAAAATTGAGCACTGCATTGGTCGCTTAGCAGAACCACAGTTGTGGAATCAATTGTTCATGTGTCTTTTATCCAGCTAAAAAACAGATAAGATAAATATGATCCACCAATGAGGCTGGAAAAGTTGTGGCCGCAAATTATCTATTGAAATTTCTGCATTTCCCCCTAATGAAGGGAAAGTTTATAAAACGTTTGTCCGAATCTTATAACGAAAAAAAAAAAAAAATTTCTACATTGATAATAAGGTAATATTAAACAGAAGGTCCAAGCATGCATAACCCAAATATTGATCAGTTGAAATAATTACAAAATAGATCCTTGTGGAATTATATCTGCAAACAGCCATAACTGTACGATTCAATTGAGACTCTGCATTTTTAATTATAGTCAAACCAAACACTGGAATTCATTCAGAAATGATTCTTCCCACAAGCCCAAATAGAATGAACCAAAAGAATGTGTGCAATCAGGCTAGTTAAACAACACATGTTCAAAAACTGAAGCCTCTGGATCGAAGACTTCAATGTATTTTTCAAAGTAAAAATTTGAATTTTTCCTAAACCCATACTGGACCCAGCATGCAGCACTCCATATTAGACAAAAGCACTTATCCTAATGACGATGGTTTCCCCAAGAAAATTACCTAATCCATCGAGACATTGGCCCATATGTCCAACAATCACTCCTAAGCCTTCCCCTTGGAAAAATGAAATGGAAGGTCTTACCACGATAAATAATTCCTATTTCTGCTTTAAACTAATTCCAAAACTGAAGCAAAGCCACCCCACATTTAATGCACAATTCCAGACCCCCAACAAAAGCCATAGCAAAGAAAAAACAAATTCATGACCAAATAGAATTGGAGAAACGAAGAAAAGAAACCACCCAAAGAAAACCAATTACAAGACGAAGCACAATCAAGCAAACTATCGGACGTAAGAAGGTTTAGGATGCTTAGCTTTAAAAGAGTTACCGCGCAAGCGCCACCATACAGCGCCTCCCAACTGCGACTGGCCGGCGGTCCAACACGAAAGCCAGACAACTATCCCTCGCCAGAGATCTATCTAGAGTTTTGGGAGATTGATATTAATTCCGTTTGGCTCCTTGCTGTTCGATCACCTAACTGCTATGTTACGGACTCATAGGCGGCGACTTATCTTATGAGTGGGATTGTTCTGCAGTCCTAAAGCTTCAATTGGTTTTCAGTAAAATATTTTTATGAAAATAAAAAATTTTTTTAATTTTTTAAATAATTATTTTCTGTTATTTTAATATCGATATTGAAAAATTAGTCAAATATTAGAAAGCTTTATCTAATAGATTTATAAAAAAGTATTAATCAAATAATAATAAATTTTATAATTTAAAAATTTTTATTGTTAAATATAAAAGAATGAGCAAAAGAAAAATATAAATTATGAAAAAGTGTTGGTGGCTGTGTTATAATATAAAAAGAAATGCCAAAAGAAAATATAAATATGAAAAGCGCCCAGTTGGGCCGTGTGGTAATCGGTGATAAATGGTGACTAGTGGTAGTGCCCTATGATGATTAATGAAATAAAAAATATCAAACCTTATAAAGTTTCAATAATCGTGAAAATATTTTACTCTCTCGAAAAATGGAAGAGTTGTTTTCCTTTACAATGACTTAAATTTTCCTTTCCGAAGAAAAATATTTATTCCGTTGGACTTATTTGTATCATAAATTAAAACATTCCATCCTTCTCTTTAATTTATTTACCTATCTATAATCTATATTATAATTCTTAATTTAATTAAATCTATCTTATTATCTTACTAAATATATAAAATGGGATGAGTGCCGGGATATAATAAGATTTTCTACATTGTTCTTATAAAGATTTTAGATACTCGAAAAATAACCTTGGTCATGGTCAATTAAAAAATTTTTTAATAATATATATATATATAGTATCAAATATCTCTAATATCTATTGATTGGGGATGTTTTTTTAATTTTTCTTTAGTAGATAAATATTAAATAGATAATTAGCATTTGAAAATTTAAATTTTACTATTAGTTATCCTATTACGTCTCTAATTAATGTTTTCATCTTTAATAATATAATTATAAATAATAATTAACTAAATTTTTATTTTTAATTTTTATTTACTAATTTATTGGTAATTTATCTCTACCAAACAATTTATAATGAGACCGCTAAAAATAAAACGTAAAATAAAACATGTTATGAATGAAATATAAATCAATTTGTATTTAAACAAAGACATAAAAACAATTAAGCAATATAGTAAAAAAAAAATAAAATATGAAACCAGTATGTTGAAAGTAATATAAAGTGATGAGATTTTATATTTAAAATGGCTATTTAAAAGAAGAAACAATAATATCAATTATTTGTTCAATGAGATATTGACAGTGCAAGATTATATAATTAAAAAATTATTTTACTGTATATATTTAAAATATTATATTTATTTATTGCTAATCCAAAATCTTATTTTTGGACTTTAATTATGATAAATAAAAAAGTCAAATGAGTAAATAAAAAATGAGCCAACAATGAGTATAGTCAGCGTGCATCATACGTTACATAAAAAAGAATAGTACTCTATATAAATGTGGGAAAAGGAAAAATAATTGGATGTTTCTTAATAGTCCTTAGATTAATTTACAATTTCTAAGTATATCTATTTAATTGTTTATATGAAATATAGAAAAATTAGGGAGACGAAGTAAAGAGAGAGTAGAGAGAAAATAGAGAGGTGCCAGTATTATTAATGAGTAAGCTACATATATATATAGTTATACCATATTATTAATTGAGAAGGCCCATATATATATAATTATATTTTAAGTGGAACCCTAATAGAAGTCATATATAGATCAGGAAAATAGAGTTCACAATAATTAAAAATACAGGACTTGTATGCACATATAACCGCTCCCCTTGAATGTCCATTCTTCAAAGAATATGTTTCGTTAAAAATCTCCTAAAGAAAAAAATCTGGAAAGAAAAATCTTTCAGTGGGAAAGAAAAAGAGTAATATTATTTTTTTTTCTTAAATACGTGTTGAAAATACTGGTTCAATAAAAACATCTACTAGGAAAAGTCTAGTGGGAAAAAACCCAATGTCAAAGGCAAAAAAGAATAATAGGCAGTCCAATTTTGTTTGTCATTCTTTAAAACTTGTGGTAGAAAAATTTTATAAGTAAAAGTAGAGAATATGTTATGAGCAAATCGACGATATCGTTGCTTGACCTGTTAACTTCAATATCTTTGGAGATGATGAATAATGAAAAAGCTTTGGGTGAAATAATTTTTCTTATCTCCTCAAAACATGTCCTTTTTTGATAGACACATTCTCTTTCTTCATGAGTTTGCCTAAATTTCTGTATGACTAAAAGAAGTAAGTAATGATACTTCATCCCTTGAATGTCATGAAATAATTGTATTTCAACCATGTTTGGAATGAATGACTTGTTTATTATCGTAACATAATGGTGGTTATGCACAAAATAACCTGTATTTTCATATTCAATTAAAAATGATTTGGAACAAGGTTAATTTTGTAAATAAATTAAATTCCCCCCCCCCCCCCCCCAAATCTATCATTCGTGGAGATATCAAAATTATATATTTTAACCTTAATTCAATTTCTTCATATTCAATATAGAACTATCTTACAAATAAAATTTATAAAAATTACAAGCATATTATTAGTGTCTTTAAATTGCACTAAAATATGATACTTTAGGACCAATATCTCTATAATCTGCTCTAATAGTGAAAATTGGTCATTTTCTTATCAAGTTGACCTCCCACCCAAAAAGCTACATTCAAATTCACATAAGAATCGTTTAATGAATAACTTAGTTATCTATTTCGGATTATTGAAGCAGAATTTCATCTTATGAAATGAAATGCTCGAACTTTAGGCCCGAAATAAAATTATATTCAATATCTCATCTCTGTCAACGATCCCGTTTCCCGTGGGCCGGACCGGCACTAGGGCCCAGGTAAGCATGAAGGCCCGAGGCCGTAGTAAAGGCTAATTACTTAAGTGATACAGTTCCCTACCATTTAATAGAAAACAGGTAAAGCTCATACAAGTTAAGATATAGAACGTAAATAATCCTGCTTATGCAACCCGGTCTCCGGTCGACAATGTTTTCAATCGATTCTTGCTTCTCATATTTAAAATATTTAAGATCGGTGGGCTCAGTAGAAATGTTTATTAACTAAACTGAGTTCATGAAACACTAAGGGCATACTGGACTTCTCCGTGCTCCTAGATATAATACAACCAACCCGTTATAAAGACAGACGCATAAAGCAAGGCCCAATTGAAATACACGACCCTATAACTGCGAGTTCAATAATATTCTAATAAAGAATAATTTATACATCTAAAATTAAAATTAACAGAAATAGTAAAGTTACATTTTATTAACTCTGCGGAGAAGATTGCAGAGCTTTCAGTTGAATCGCTGCTTTCCTAGTACCTGAGAGGTTTTATGTGGGGGGGTGAGTTTTGCAACTCAGTGAATAATAATAAATAATACACCCACATACATAAGCAAATGCAGCCCTAGTATACTGAATGAACACACAACATCAAATCATATGGCATCACATCAGCACCCCACAACAGTATCACCTTCAAATAATCACATCACGTGGAAATTAGTCAGTTGGAGTCCACCGAACCCCCGATGAGCCGTCCTCGCACATGGCTCATCCTCTCACATGGTGCACCAGGGAGCCGATTCCCCATACTGGCTCGACCGTTCTAAATCCTCAACTTGACCATCCCTCTTTCATTGTTTTTCCCCATTCTCTCTGTTTTCTTTTCCATACCAACAGGAGGTAACCGCCGGTCGTCTCCATCAAATCTAGATCAGTCAGGCGCTCACAACAGGCGAGGCCACCCTGCGGCGTTGCGATCAAATCTCGATTAATTCAAGCGTTGCGTGCCCCCAATGAAAGAAAACTGACCTTGTGGTTTTTCATATCACACAGATCATAGCAATAGGTGCACAACCGGGGGCGCCGATCTCCATTTACCCCGGCAAAATTCATATCATATCAGTGATCCATATCACATATTCAAATTCTCAACAAACCCATGGTTGAACCCACTTCATCCAATTCCACACAAACAAATCACAGTAATAGTCTACATCACAAATAATCAGAGCATTTCATTCATCATAATACACCAATTTAGTCCAAATGCACAATTATATTATTAGTATAATTAGTGGATGCGTAACATAAATATATTGATAAAATACTTATAATATATTGTAAAGTATGTTAAATCAAAAAAAATAATAATGTTTAATTAAATAAATGATATGTCAAAATGCAGTATTGATAGTCAATTTAATTTATTATTACTCACTGTATGGAGAGGAAAATTCCTAACTTTGAGTTGTCCTGGAGGAGCACTAGATGACCGGGCCGATCTTAAGAAAATTCAAAGAAATGACATCAGCAAATATAATTATATCAGATAAGAATATTTTATTTACTCTAATAATTTTATTTTATATTCTTACTTTCTATAACTTAATTTATTCTCTATATTAAAGTTTCTTTTCTAACATAACTCTTATTATTAATATTTTATTTTATTTATATTATGTATTTATTTTTATTTTTTTTTTTTTTATCTAACTCTATTTTTTTATTCGCTTCTACCGAAATTTATTTTATTTTTTATACCGAATTTGTTTTTATTTTTCTAGCCAAAACTTATTTTTATTTCTACCGAAGTTCGGCAGCAGCTCCCCTAAAAATTGGAGTCAAATCCACCTGTGTAAAAAAATATCCACAATTTATTCTAAACAATTCCATCAACAAGCACCATCCATCGGCAATCAATGCAATCAAAATTTTCCATCCTCCATCAAACTCAAACATCAACACACATTCAAAAATATACATTACAATAACGTTATATGCGAAACTTCAATTAAATCAACAATAAAAATTATAAAATCTAGTAACTGACTCACATTATCTAAATTAAATTAACAAATTAATTCACTACATACCAATAAATTTAATATTAATTTAACACTATTAACTGAAACATTAACTTAACTAAAATTAATTGAAAAAGAAACTTTTAAAACTAAATTAAAATGAAAAAAAAATTTTAAAAAGCCTAAAATTAAATTTTAAGACTTTTTAAACATTAATTAACTAAATAATTAATCTACCCATATAATTAATTTCATTAAATAAATTAATTAAAGAAATTAAACGCAATATATTGTTGCCGACTTTTTGTTAACCGGAAATGGAGGTTGGGTGCCGGAGAGGAGGGTGGCGATGGCGGATTGATCGACGCAAGCGTGAGGTGGAGGTGGCTGGGTGGCGCGATCAGCTGCTGTCTCGCCAGAAATGAAGACGTAGGCGCAGTGAAGGGAAAAAGGAAAGAAAGAAAAGAAAAGAAAGAAGACGAAGAAGAAGAGAGAAGAAGAAGAAGAAAGAAGAAGAAAGAAGAAGAAGAAGAAGAAAAGAAGAAGAAGAAGCAAGAAGAAAAGAAAAATAGAAGGAAAGGGAGGAGGAGGCGCGCTGTGATGGTTGGATGGAGTAAGAGAGGTGCAGCGCTGGAGATAAACGAAAAAACAAAAGAAAGGGAGTTTTCTAGATGGTTGGGGTTGAACCGGTATGATAGGTTCAATTCGGCCCACAATCATCGATTTTCAACTGGTTTTCGACTTTTCAATCGGTTTTTGGCTTCGATTTTCTCATAGTAGTTGCACTAAGATTATTAATATTAATTTTCCACAGCCTGTCCGTTCCAGTTAAAATTTAATTGGAAAATTTGAATATAAAATTCGGGTTTTTGTATTCCCTTTAAAAAAATTCGTCCTCGAATTTAAAATAAAAGAACTAGGATGCAACAATTGTCATAGACAATGGTGGCTGGACTTCTCACATAATGCTGATTGCAGCCAGCCATAGAAGGATGAATCAGAAATGAGATAAATATTTTGAGTTCGTTAGTCAACCGGTGATAGCAAGCTTTTAATAATATTTTTGAAGACAAACCAATGGGAAGAAAACTTTAAGTTCATAGGAGATAGGAATGATTATGAGAATGAATCTAGCCCAAAGTTTACCTACCATATACATATAGTTAAATTTAAACTTGAGTTGTTACTATATCTACAAGTCGTTTCAGTTTTCTAAAGCACAGATTCGACTACTAATTATTCACCTTAAATACGTAAGAAGTTTATATCATCTTATAACATCTGCTCAAGTAAGGGTTAATTGATCTCATAGCTCTATATCTATGTGGTCCTTACATTGATGTTTAATTCTGTAATGTTATTCATGCTCACTAGCTATCATAGGCAATGATCGTCACTGCCCAATAAGAACTCATACACCAACCCAGTATGTAATGCTTACCTGATATAGAGAACCACATATTAATATCAAATTTATTACTATTCAATTTAGGACTCCTTATTTAAAAATTCAAATAAAACCTACATGCCGACTCAATCTTGTTCATCAATTCCATTCCATTTTTGCCCTCATAATCCATTGAAGTTGTTTCAATAAAAAAGATGAAGATGATTGCTGCCATCTCAAGAACGTTTTCGATTTATTATCAAATTCCGCAAGGTAAGTGCTATTTGAAATCATTTCTCAATTAAGAGAACAATTCTTGCCACTACTACAAGCTTATCTATATATGTGCACATTTCCCTCTAGCTAAGTGCCTATCTACTGATAGGATATCTCTGGCTTCTATCCCATTCACACACCTCTGAGAGAGAGTTCTAGACGAAGAGATAGATAATACAATCTCTTTAATCATCTTGGCAACCATAAAACAAGTAGTAACATCGATTATTAATAGGAGAATTTAAATTCACATCAGTCCCGCTTTTTAAGTTATTAACTTCTCTGTTCCATGTTTCCTGTCTTACATAACCATTCCTTATTATTATGACCAGCACTGGTATGAACTATGCCATGTTAACTATTGCATGTCGTATTCTTAAGTTATTTCTAAAACTTCGCAACACAGTTTCTTATTATCACTCCATTCCATAATGAAAATCCAGTTTAAAACATTTTTTTTTACAAGAAATCAAGATGTAAATTCTCCGTTTTTCTCATTACTAGGTCTACGTACCGTAAAATCCTAAACAAGTAATCGCCTTTTGCTCTAGCTAAGTAAGATGATTAAGGAGTTTAAATCCTATAATCCAACCTCCTGATTGAACTATGTCCTTATGTTTTTATTGTTTTCTTAACCCCTTGAAATGTCCTATGCAATATTTCAGGATATAAGATAATTGGGTTATTCCTCCTTCCTCCCCAGTTATCTTTAATGTCTTCATAATGTAAAAATTTATACCTAACACGATCTAGGAAATATCCTCAACCCTCAAGTATTGTTCCTTATAGTTCTTTACTCTAAACAAGTTAATACCTCAATTGAAATTCTCAGAGCAATCCTGAGTTTTAATGTACCAAGTCCTCCAATGGAGCCTAACTAATTAAGTAATTCACTAAACCATAAGATATGCAGCAAACTGACAATTTATAACACAATTCTATTCATTCCAATCATAATGTGCTACATGATGTACTAAGAATTTCGAAAATAGATTTACCATCGACTCAAATCATTCTTAATGATTCTCATCCTAATTGGCACTCAATCATCCATGAGTAATTTTTCAATTGATTAATGGATATGTTCGACACCATGCAGTTTGGCATTCCAGTACACATTTAAGATAAAGGCTTAAACCATCCCATTATAATATCCAATAATCTAAGTTTTCATATTGTTCAAGTTATTTAAAGTTACTAGCATCGTAATTCTCCCCC
>NW_023591598.1:1525304-1583640 GCF_014843425.1 Jatropha curcas | reverse complement strand
GCGACAGCATTACCTTAAAATAAATAAATTAAATAAAAAGCAAATAATGCTAGGATCTAATTTTGTTTCTCTATTTTTTTAAGTTGCAAATTTAAAATAAATAAATAAATAAGTTAATTAATTAATTAAAAAAATTATATAAAAGAAATGTTCTATCTTTGCCAAATAAACCCTCAATCTTTCCTACAACTATACAGAAAAGGTAGAGTATACTTTTAATTCTTTTTTCATTATTTATATGTATTTATTTAAAAAATAATTTTTAGAAATTATATCCAATCAACTAATAAAAATTTTTTTTTCCTTAACCACAGGTATCCCGAATTCACTGAGCTAAAACTAAATCCTACTCGCACCAGATCGGCCGAAGAAGAAGAAAAGTGCTCCCAGCGAGTATTTGCTCCATTCATGAGAATCGAACCATTGACCTTACTTAAGGAAAAAGAGTATCAAACCATTCATCCAAACACTTGTTGGTATCAAATGTAATTTTCAAATTGGCTACGACTAAGGTTATTTAGGATATTCCAAATTTGATTAAGGGGATATCGAAAATCTCATTATTCCTCCTCCCCTATTCCCACATTTATATATAATATAAATAGATAGATAGATATATATATAGATATTGAAATTATATGATCATCAAAATCCTCTAAAAGGATAAATGGGGTTTAAATGATAAGATATCATTATCAATAATTTTTTCCTCTAAAATTTTGCCTTTTTCAAACAAAAAATATAAATTTATTTTCTTTCCTTAATAATTCATCATTATTTTCTCTCATTATTTTGATTCTTTTTTTTTTTTTTCCAAACAGAGTGTTAAAAAAATTAAATGTTTGAACATGTAGGCTTCATCTCTATTTTTTCATATACATGAGAAAGTATTTTTCCTATCTTAAAAGGTGGGAAGATTATATTCCTCTAGAAAATAAGACACTTTTAAATATATAATAACATTTATTATTACAATTATATACGCTACTTTTCCGGAAAACAAGGAAACATGATAGTTTAATTTTCCAGTAATATTACTGTTCCATAATATTTATCACATTTGAGAAAATAGTTTGTTCCATAATACTTGTCACATTTGTGGTTTCTATGAGTAATAAATAATTTTTTCAAAAAGTTTACCTTTTGTATATGATCAATAATTATTACTTCAATTTAATAATTTTCTTAGAGAATTAGTATTAAATTACGGGTAATATAGTCAATTTGCTCAATAATTTATTATAATTTAGATAAATTTAATGGCTTTCTTAAGGAACGTGAAATTCTAAATGTGACAAGTATTATGAAACAGAAGAAATAAGACAGTAATTTTCCATAGAAAAGTCGAACTCCGATAATCAAACGCAACATATAATTTGACCGTGTTAACAATGCTTTGCTTGCTTAATTTATGTAAAATCAAACTGAGCATATTTTAATTGGACAAAAGGAATAAGAAATAGTTATAAATTTAGTATGTGAATTTTCAACATTTCTTATTTTAATATATCAATTTGATATTAATTAGGAATAAAGCTCAATTTGCCCCTTAAACCTGGAAGTAAAATTTAGTTTGCACAAAAATAAATTTTTTTTTTGTACAATTTACCTTCTAAACTTACACCAAAAGAATAAAAAGCTCAATTTATTACTAAAAAAGCTTTAATTTAAATCAAAATATAATTAAAAATAACTAAATATTTCATTTAGATAAAATACAATTAAAAAATAATTAAATAAAAACAAAATAAATTTTTTAAACCAAATATTCATACAATCAAATATTTTTTAATTTTTTAATTTTCAAATATTTTTTAAATTTTTTAATTTTTTAAAATCATATTTGTTGTTTAGTTATTTTTTATAAAACAATTATAATTTTTATAATTAATGTTAATGTCTTTTAATAATTTTTCTTCTTATTTTGAAATCAAATATTTTGTTTAGTTATTTTTTATAAAACATTATAATTTTTATAATTAATGTTATGTCTTTAAATAATTTTTCTTTCTTAATTTTGAACTTTATAAATAATTTTTGTTAGTTAAAAACATTAAAAAATATTTTTTTTTATGAAAATTGGTGTTTTGTTCTTTGGTGCAAGTTCAAGGGATAAATTAAATAAAAAGTTTATCTTTGGGCAAACTGAATATTGCTCTCAAGTTCATAGAGTAAATTAAGCTTTATTCCTATTAATTAAGTGTTTTAAGTAATAAATTTTTTATAACCAAGTGCATTTGAACAGAATTTTTTTATATCCATTTTCTATTTTTGAATTTGAAAAAAATGACTTCCTGTTTTTTAGATACTTCTATGAAGTGTTCCGAACTCATATCCGTTCTATGGTCCATGGTAAACCCGACTAGACTCTACCAATACAACTGATGAGAGATTATTTCAAAATTTACAGGTGGAGCACTTATATAGAGGAGATTACTTTACACTAAGACAGACACCTAATTTATGATACCCTTATCACTATGAAACAGATATAGTGTATAAAAGAAAGGCCTAATGAAAACTCATGTTATTGATAAATTGCTATGGAAATTATTTTAAAATATAAATAAAAAGTTCAATAACAATTTATATTATGGATTTTTGCTCTTGGAAATTATTTTAAGCATATTATTCATCTGAGCCACCAAGTCTCACGATCATTACCAGAACTAAAAGAACAATACTTAAACACTAAAACTTCCCTGCCATCTGGATCAGTAAAAGTCCTTCTGCGTATCAGATCACGGCAAAGGGGACAAGAGGATGATCTGTAACCAAGCCACCTGTCGAGGCAAACTCCATGGAAGACATGGCTGCATCTCAATTCTTTAGTTTCTTCTCCATTTTCAATCTTGCAAAGACAGACGGCACATTCTTTTGATTCCTCTTCCTTCTCCTCATAGCAGCAAAGGTTCAATTCTGGCATGTCAAGATGGTGATGACTGGAGAAGAAAGAGTGGTGAAGTAAGAAATCCCATGCCCATTTCAAGTAGCTAGCTACTGTGACTAAAGAGTTAAACATGATCCTGTAAGGGATTAAAGATAAGAGAATGAGGAGAGAAGAGATGTGGTGATACTTAGCAAGCAGCCAAGTGGATGTGGGTATTTATAGACTTTTGCATTTGACTCAAAGAAGTGCTTAAAATTTAGTTAGCACACCATAATTTCTATAAATTAATAATTTTTGTACAATTCTAACTTAGATTAATAAGTTAAATTAATAAATTTCAGTAACGTGCAGTTTATTTCATCTTCTCACTTACGTAAGAAATATGAGCTCTCGAGTTGGAGTCCTCTCGACAATAATTAGTTTTCACCAATTTGGTGAGTTAAAAAGGTTGTTATCATTGTTGTATAGTCTACATTGTTATTTCGACCCATTAGGACTCCTAATTAATAAAAAAAAGTTAGATTAGTAAAATAATATATATTTTGAAAGCTCTTAATTACATAATTCTTTGGGATGCCATTCAACATCTTAAATTAATAATTTCTTAAAATTACTAATATATAAATAAATTTATTAAAAAAAGACTGTTTTGAAAATTCTTAATTACATAATCATCCTTTTAACTAATCAAATTAGTGAATACTCTTTTGATCCAAAGAACTCAAATCTAAAAATTCTCACTATTCATATCGAGAAGACCAAGTAGATAATACCTAATTACTTATTAATTTGATTAATGATCCGAAATAATTCAAAAACATCTATAGTCATAAACTCAAACTTCATTAAGTAATACACTACAAGACTCGTTAAGTGCAACTCACGTAGGATAGAATTTGGTAGCTTTTTATGTAAGGCACCATGCTAGAGGATAACTATCAAGAAATGGGATTTCTTATGTAATGATTATTATCAATTGCAATTAAAATTTGTATTTTTTCATATTTAATATAATATTACAGCAGAACCCTAAACATGAACATACCCATATAATTCCAAACGCGGATGCTCCACCTGCCCCCTGTCGCCAACCTTTTTTTACTAGTCAAGTTTATTCGTTGAGAATAAACCCGTTTTCGGTTCAAAATTTGCATTTGTAACGGGTAACTCTTAGAAGTGAGAATTTGATTTAGTTAAACAGAAACCGAATTCAACCAAATTAAATTTGGTTTTAAATATTTATTTAAATGGTTTAATTAGTTTTGATAAACGAATCGTATTAAATTAAATATATTTTTTATATATATTTTTTAAATTTCAATAGTACAGCTTATTTAGTGTGATTTTATGTTTTTTTTTTTAAAACTTATATTCTCACTGATCATTGGCTTATTCGTAAAATACATTTTTTATATATTTTTAAAGCCTATTTTATTTATTTACCAAAAAAATATTTTTTATTTTATTTTATAATTTTCAGCCGTAGTAACGGGAGTCTCACGATTTCCCTATTTTTCTACGTTTAAAATCTTTTCTACTTTGAATCTTCTAATAAAAATAAAGAACAATCATTTTCATAAAACTGCATGAAAGACGTTTTCTTATATCTGTTTTGTCCCTATCCAAAAAAAGCGATCTTGTTTATAGAATAATATTCATTTTAATTTTTTTTGAATGCCAGACAGAGAGATAATATTTTTTATTGTACTATTGATTCCTACATCAAAGATTTAACATTATCTATTTGCAGTACAGAGAGATATATATTTTTTATTGTACTATTGATTCCTACAATCAAAGATTTAGAAACATTATCTATTTGCAGTATTTTAAACCAATTTTAAATTTAGTTTTTTAGTACTTCAAACCTACAAATCAAACACTCAATTAAATAAAAGTTATTTATATATTTCATCAATCTCTTTTTGTTTTTGGTTTTCTTCAACTTGTAGAACTAAATGATATCACCACAATGAAAAAATTAAATAAACTAAAATTAAACCGCTCATACTCAACATATCCTCAAAAAAAAAAAAAAAAAAAAAAAAGAAAAACCTCTCAAAAAAAAAAAAAAAAAAAAGAAACCTCTCATGATACACGTATTATATGCGAAATTATATACTTGAAAGAGATTAACTTGAAATGATATGATAAATTATATAACAGGACCGAAATGATATGATGAATTATACAGCAGGGTGAACTTCTCATTAACTTATAAAATTGATAAAAATTTTAAAAATATTTTCAACTGAACAGCAATTCAACTGAACATAAATGATTCATAATATTTTGGGGGGACTTTTGTTAAGAGCAATTGATAAAATGCGATAAGCAATTAACAGAATGAGATGAGCAACAAAATAGTTCGAACAGTCAATAGAATGTGTCGAGCACAAATAGAATGTGCCGAGCAACAAAATGTTCCGAGCAGTTAATAGAATGTGCTGAGTAATTAATATAATGGATGGAGCGTTAGTCAAATCAGTTCAAATAGAGGTAATAGTCGGTCAAAGAGATATTAAGAGTGATTTAATCATATAATTAATACACAAGAATCTCGCTCAATATTTATTACCGAAATTCTTACTAGACATTTACATCTTCAGTTACATTTCTGATTCTACTTCTGTCAGACAGTATAAAATGTAAAGTTATCGTTGCACCAATCATATATTAAATTAATATTTTTATATAAAAGTTAAAAAATCTTAAAAGCTGTTGTTGCTAGTGTAAACAAATGTTACAATGATATTTAAATTCATAATTCTAAAGGTAAAATCGGTCCTAGCAAAATTATGATACTATAAAAATTTTTTGCGAAAGTATAGTGGTGAATTTATGACCTATAATAAACTTTGCAATACTTGATTAATAAGCTAAATTTATAATTTCAATAAATTAATTAAATAATATATTTTTAAAAGTTCTTGCGTAATTCTATGGTTCCGTTCAATATTATGAATTAAAATTTTGCTAATTTTATAAGTTATGATAATTTATTATAAGTTATGATAATTTATTAGAATAAAACTATTTGTGGTGAAAACTATCACCACCTGTTTCCTTGTTCCTTCCTGATACGCCTAATATGAACAAAATAATGGTAAAGTACTATTTAGTCCCTGAGGTATTATCAAATTCGTTACCTCGTCCTTTTATTTGAGAACCAATTATACAGTGTCTTGAGTTTAGCATCCGTCCAATTAAATAGCCTCCACCAAAAAAAAAAAAAAAAAAAAAAAAAAAAAAAAAAAAAAAAAAAAAAAAAAAAAAAAAAAAAAAGACTTTTAACCGTTTAAATATAATGGAAAAGACTAAAATACCCTCTGTACTAACTCTCAATAGTATCTCCTCCCCTCTCTTATTTTTTTTTTACCAATAAAAAAAATAAATTTTATTAACTTAAAACGTCTAAAAAAATTTATTTCAGTTAAGTAAAAATTTTTATAAATGAGATAAATCGAACTTAAGACCTTTCATTCTCTACACTAATAAAAGACAAATTAAACTACGTATGATAAATAAAATTATAAGCCTATAAACCTAGCATCAACTTCAACTTTTGTTATTTAATGATTATTATCAAACTATTAGGACTTTTATTATGTCTACCACCCACCCTTTTCTTTAATCTATCTGAGTTTATCACTTGTCAAATCACAAAATGCATAAGTACATCTCTCTATTTATTCTGAAAATCTTTATTCTGTTTTACCTTGACTTGAATTAATAATGGATTTTTTTTTTTTCAATTTATTAGAAGATCTAATGGGAGGGAGAATACTCTGAATTATACAATAAGGGCAACTCTCTCATTGATTCACCAAATCGGTGAAGATTCTTATCATTGAGAGAACTCAAAATCTTTCACTTTTTCAATAAATGAGAAGACCAATCAAACCACACATAATTTATATCTAATGAACAGTTTACTTGATAAAATTACATCTCTTAAGTATAGTTGAAAAGACTAAAATACCCTATGTACTAACTCTCAATAGTATCTCCTCCCCTCTCTCGTCTCTTGTATTTTTTTTATCAATAAAAAAAGTAAATTTTATTAACTTATTACGTCTAACAAAATTTATTTCAGTTAAGTACTAACTCGAGCCATAGGCTCCTCACATATAAGTAAAAAAAATCTGGTCAAAATATTAATATTTTTATTACATTTTTAGCTTCTGAAATTTTAATAGCAAATCTTATCTATCTCAAATTCTATTCTCTATTGTATTAAATACTATTCAATCTAGAAAAAGCTTTGGTCAAAATTATACAAAGAGGACAATTCAACAAAGGAGAAAAAGAAAAGAAAGGAAATTACAAAAGGAGAAAAAGAAAAGAAAAGGAATTAAGGTTGTTTACTTTGTGTCTATCGAGATGATTTTGGTTCATAAAACATTTTTAGCTTCTGAAATTTTAATAGCAAATCTTATCTATCTCAAATTCTATTCTCTATTGTATTAAATACTATTCAATCTAGAAAAAGCTTTGGTCAAAATTATACAAAGAGGACAATTCAACAAAGGAGAAAAAGAAAAGAAAGGAAATTAAGGTTGTTTACTTTGTGTCTATCGATGATTGATTTGTTCATAAAATTCAAAGGAAAGGCTTTAGTGCATAGAATCTGCGATATGGGTGTTGGTAGTGATGTAGTGTGGGGCCTTTCTGTAAAAATAATAAAAGGTTAGTAGATTTTGATTTTTCTATATAAACTTGAATTATGATGGCATGATGGGTTGGATTTTATTTCTTGATTGTTTCTTTTTTTATGTTAAGATGACTATTTTTCAATTTTTATATTTTTATTATTTTGGTAAGTTTGTGGTTCAATGTATGATGCTAGTTATGTGTTTTGGATTTAATTTTGCTAAATTTGGTGTCTTTTCTCATTTGTTGATGTTTATAAATTGTTATAATATTCAATAAGGATATTTTAAAGTTTATATTTTATTCTCTCGCCTTTGAATCTATTTTATTGAGTTGCCTGACACATAAATTATGGACTATTTAATTGGATAGATACTAACGTCTCAGACTATATAATTGGTTCTCCAAAATAGAGAGAGGTAATGAATTTTAACAATAACTAAAGAATTAAAAAATACTTTACCCAATTTTGAATTTGTGATTTTAGCAAAGGATTTGAAAGAGGAAAGACTCTTTGAAAATAGGAGGCAGTAAACGATGGTAATGGTTTACTCCAATCTACTGGTCACAAAATGGATTGCTCAGTTTAGTTATTCCATTAATTCATATTGATTTGTACGTTATATATTTTTAGAATTTTAATTCCTTTATTTTCATTTAAGTTCAGTTTATCTTCATTTTTTTAAAAATATTTAGTTTGATTTGATTTTATAAAATTTAATTCGGTTTGAATTGATTGCTCACCTAATTTTCCTATTTATGTTTATTTACAAGTTTTTCTACTTAAATTTTTTTTATAAAAATCAATTAAAAATGTTGATTAGAGCACGCATGACCACAGTTTTAAAATCACTGGTTTTGAGTTTCAAAATTGCCGGTTTTAGTAAAAAAAAAAGTGAAACTGAAGATCGAATCATTTTAAGGTAGCTTTTAAGATGGTTTTAGAAATTCTGGTTTTAGTTATAAAAAGTGGAACTCAATAGTGGAATCGGAAAAATTAATTAGAGGGGGTGAAAAATTTTTTTCAACATTTAGAAGGGATGATATAAAAAATTACTATTTTATAGGTAAAAGATAGAATTTTCTATATTTTACAAAGTAAATTTCAAAAAAAAAAAATGGTGGCCCCGTTGGTGGAACTAAAAATCAAACCGTTTTTAGATGATTTTTAAGATGGTTTTGAAACCGGGTTTTAATTTTATTCTAATTTTAAACCGAAATTAGATAATTTATTTCAAGTTATTTAAATTCTTTGTTTAAATTTGTAGCTTGAATAAATAATCATACATGTTACTACTAAAAAAAACTAAAGCAATTTAATAAATATTCCTAAAAGTTATTTTTAAAAAAATAATAAAATAAAAAATAAATTGAAAAGTTTTTTTAAGAACATTTTTTTTTACAGTTTAAAATCAGAACCGTCGGTTTTAAATTAAAATCGTTAATTCTGATTTCAAAAAAATGAAGAACTAGAATCGAACTTTAAGTATACAGTTTTAGGTTACAATTGTTATCCAAAAACTATTAATTACGGTTTAGTGTCAGTTTCGACCAATTCAGTTTCAGTTTGATTTCGGTTTGAAACTGAACCTTGGTCCACCAATCATGGGAGGGCACAATTATTTTTATTTTCATTTTTTTAAAGGAGAATGGCACAATTATTTGATAAGACTGATTCAAGCACATTTCTTTTTGATCCGTGACGTTATTTAAATAATTACATTTTTTTATTTCATTTTAATTTTTATCAATGCCGGGCAAAATACAATGTATTTTTTTATTCAGAATATTTATCTTGAGTATTTTAACACGGTTTAGTTTTCAGTACTTGAACTCTACCAAATAAACACTCAATTAATAAAACTTATTTATATTTTCATCAATCTTTTATTAGAATTTTTAATATGTGATTACTTTAGTTTGTGAAAACGGATTGAATATGTACATCCAACTTACATTCATTTTGATCACTTATATAATAGATTGTACACCTTTAATATGTTAAGTCGGTTAAAGGTTACGTGGGAAGATCCTAGGATTTTCTATAAATAGGCTAATTATTTCTCTATCCTTAAATTAATTATTGGTTACTGTTGAAAAAAACTACCGGTATTCGGATTCTATTACCAGAAACCACTTAATCCGGCTTGGAGTTTAGTCACAGTTAAAGCTCTTCGTTTCTCCCTTCAGGTGCGTTTAATAGGAATTGAATCCAAACGCTCTTCTCACATGCCAGCCTACGCCGCCAACTAAGCCGCAACTCATAAATTTCTTCCATAAATTATAATTTCATTTAGTTGTGCCATTTATTGCTTTCACTTAATTAATTGTCGGTATTCTAATTTTATGTATTAGATCCATTAATTTTATTTTACATTTGACGTCCGAGATTAATTGTGCATAGATTTAGAACCTTATAATTCGTGTTCAGTATATATATATTAATCATAATTAATTAACAACTGTGATTAAACATGCTTTATGCATGTAAATTGTGTTTATGTTTTTGTTATGTTGTTCAATAAAATTGTTATGTTCAGTAGATGATAATATGATAAGAAGTTACTCTCTCAGCACATAAATATATGTCGATTCAGAGTAATTTTATTATCTACAAATATAAGTCATTTTGGAAATATTAAGAAGTAATTAATACATCAACTATTTTTACAATTTTCCTAACTCATTTTTTGTCAAATTAAGAATGTGAAACAAATGGTAATTTAGTAATATTAATAAATATTTTGTTATAATTTAGAAACATTAATTGTTTTTTAATCACAGTGTAAAAACCTTAAACGGTTTATATTTATATTTGTGTGAATCACAAAAAAATCTACAAATGAGCCTAATATTAGCAACCGACGACTTGCAGTTGCAAAATTGTGTGGGAATGCAATGGATATATATAGTTGAAAAGAATAATTTTACAATGACCAATTTGCGATGGACAACAACCAAAATAGCAACGAAATTTTAGTGACATATAAAAGTCATGTTGCTAAATGTGGCACTAATTTTTCGAGCGAATTTTTGTGACCAATATGCCATAGATTATCTTTTGTAGTTGGCGACCGATTGTTATGAGTTGCTAAATAGCTAAAACAAATTTATCAATAGCAACCGATTTTTTAAAGATTGCTATAAATATAATCGATCTCAAATTTTTAAGGCTTTAAAAACTATGGTTTTCTTCCTCATGCTGCACCACTTCTTTTACTCTTTTTTCCAAGAGTTTGTTTCGAGAAGATGAATGAAATATCTCTATTGATATTCTTGGTATAATATATATACAAATAAATGAGATATTAGCTCTTAAATTACAGGGATTTACAATAAATTGAATCAATAGGGGGATTGAACATAAAGTAATTAATGGGATTACATTGACTTGAGTAATAATGATAATCACTATAAGGATTCTTTCCTAATTAATATCCTCCTTCAAGATTGTGGGTCTGGCAAGTACACCACCCACAATCTTGGATCGTAGTTGAACAAAGGATGAAGATGATGACGGTTTAGTGAGGACATCAGCTAATTAATTAGCAGAAGAGAATGGTATGACCAGAAGTTGCTTGTTTTGAACTAGCTTGCGAACAAAATGAAAGTCGATCTCTATGTGTTTCATCCTAGAATGAAAGACTGTATTTGCACAAAGATAGGTAGTTCCCACATTATCACAGTAAATAGCAACAACTCGAGACAAAGGAGCAAGTAATTTCGATAGAAGAGAACGAAGCTAGCAAATTTCAGCACTTGTAGATGTTACCGCCCGATACTCAACTTCAGTAGAGGATCTAGCAACTAAACATTGTTTTTTGGAAAATCATGATATTGGATTGTGACCAAGGAACACAATATAAGCAGAGATGGAAGTTCTCTCATCAATATTACCTCAGCAGTCAGCATCTATGAAGGCATGCAGATGAAAAGAAGAGTGGCGATGATGCATGATTCCTGCAAACTGGTTCCTTCAAGATAGTGCAAAAGTCGTTTAACTGCTTTCTAATGATTGGAGGTTGGCTTATATATAAACCGAGACAAGCGATTGGCAGAGAATGTTAGGCCTGGTCGAGTGAAAGAAAAATATTGAAGCCGGCCTACAACTGGTCGATACTCACTTGGATCAAATAAAGGTAAGTTGTCATTCAATGAAAGCGATATAGAAGCTGATATGGCGGTTGCAACAGGCGTGGCATCAAGCATTTAGGTATCCTCAAGAATATCATGGGCATACTTTTGCTGACAAAGAAACAAACCAGAAGTAGTATGTGTAACTTCAACACCGATAAAATAATGAAGATTCACAAGATCCTTAATAGGAAATCGTTCTCCAAGTGCTTTAATAGCTCGTATAACAACATTAGAGTTGTTCTCGGTAATTACTATGTCATCGACATAAATAAGTACGTACATAATAATGTTGTGGCTTGAGAAAATAAACAAAGATGTATCAGAGAGAAAATTGATAAACCCAACAGAAACTAGATAGTCCTTGAATTCCGTGTACCATGCTCGAGGGGCCAGCTTCAAACCATAGATGGTTTTATGGAGCTTACAAACATAAAATGGATTAGCATTATCAATAAAACCATGTGGTTGTTGCATTTAAACATCTTCAGATAATGACCCATGCTGAAATTCTATATTCTTGTCTCGACAATCATGGTCGAATAAATAAACCATGTTGTTTTACTTTTACTTTCTTATTTCTAATTTTTTGAATTAAAATGAGATTTCAAAAATTTTCACAACTTATTCGAATGTATTACAATCCTTTCATGGGTTTAAGATACACGCACTATTTTTGTGGTGGGGTAACAAATATTTTGAATTAAGATAACTTAAATGTATGTATGACAGGACCTATTCCGTTTAATCATAATTTGAGTGAGAAAACCATATTTTCGTTGTGTGAAGTAAATTATTTATATTTTTCAGTTTAATAATTCAAAATTTTGTATAATTTATTTATGTTAGATTGTGTTTTAGAAATACTTGGACTATATAATTTTAATTTTTTTAAAATAGAGGTCCTAATTAATATATTTTATTACAATCAAGAGAGTCATTTTTTAATATCTCATCTTGTTTGGATAAGGGGTGAAAAGATGAGAAAACAAATAAAAGTTATTGCAACTTTTTATTATTCAAATGAAAAAAATTTATGATTTGGACAAAGTAATTAATATAATTAAAATTAAAAAAATTGAATTGCTTAGGAATTAAATGTTTTTTGTTTTATGTTTTTAAGAAAACAGTTTTTTAGAAAATAAAAAATAAAAAATAGAAAATGAAAAACGTGTTCACGTGTTAATAGTAAAAAAATAGTATTTCAATTGAAAAGTTTAAAAAAAATTTATAACTTTCATAATCATTATAAAATAAAATAAAACAATATAGAACAAATTCAAAAACTTTTTTTATTTCAAATTTTTAAATATATACATTGATTTATCTATAATAATAAAGTTTAAAAAAAAATTTAATTAAACTTTCATAATCATTAAAAAAAATAAAACAATATAGAACAAATTTCAAAAACTTTTTTATTTCAATTTTAAATAATACATTGATTTATCTATAATAATAATAATAATAATAATAATATCAAATTTTCATCATTTGTAAATTTTTTTAAAAAAAAAATGTTATCATTATTAATAATAATAATAATAATAATATCAATTTTTCATCATTTAGTAAAATTTTTTTAAAAAAATGTTATCATTATACATATATTTTGTATATAATAAGAAAATTAGTTACATATTGAAGCATAATATAAAATTAAAATAATAAAATATTTAATTAAGTTATTTAAATTATTTATAATTTTCAAAAAAAATATTTCTTAAAAAAAGGTTTTACACATTATAATTTGAATCGTGAACTTTTTTTTTTTTCTAACAAAAATTTCCGAATTGATCCAAGTTCCGTCCCAAAACTTGGGTATCCGAATTTCATTTTTTCTTTAAAATTATAAGTGTCTTTTATATGAATTTCAAATCATGTCCATGAAAATTATTAAACCCTTTTTATTCTTAGTTTTTTTATGACACTAATTACTGATTAAAGTAATAATATAATATGATAAAAAAATAATTTTTATTTTTCTAAATATTAAATAAATCAATTAATTAAACATATATATTTTTCTTCTACTGTTCTATTTCATGTATTAAGTAAATATTTCCAAATATATTTTTTCTATTGAATAAAAAAATAAAAGGTTTAATAAATACAAGAGAAGATCTTAATTTTAACTAATCTGTATTATTATTTATGCTTAATGCTATCAATGTTTATTTTTCAGATAATATTTAATATTAAATTAAGTGAATATCAAATTTAACTCAGCTTAAAAGCAACAGTTGCAAAACAATGATGGTTTACATTGTAAAACAATTGCCCTTTTATATTTAAATTTGAATTGTACATAGTTTTTGAGCTATTTTATTTCATTATATTTGATGCTCATATTAACTAGAAAGTAACTACAAATAAATCTTTTATCATAACTCTAACTCTAATGGTAGATGATCAATAATTGATTACTTATTTGGTTTATTCTTTTTTTTTCCAACTCAAATTTGTATTTATAAATTTTGTTTAATTGTAATTAAGAGCACAATAATTTAGTAAGATTATGAGAAATCTTGATTAATTTTCAATCCTTTCCGAAAAAATAAGATTGGATGAATATATATTTAGTGGGATGGAATTCGGATTCCATTTTTTACGCGATATTTTAAGGGGATGGGATTAAGACTCCATTTCTTTTCCCATTGTTACTATCTAATAATTTTTGTATTATATATTTCATGTTGTAATTAAATGGAATAAATTTTTTAAAATAAAAAAATTATTTAAACTTGGTCAAATTCTCAGTACTTTTTTTTTCGTAGAAAAAAAACACAGCTTACCAAAAATAGTGAACTTCTAACTAAGAAACAAATCAAAATTTGATACAAGCTAAAACCGGCCAGGCCTAGACCAATCCTATTCTGCGCTTGTGGCCCAAACCAGCGGTCCACTAAACCAGCCGGCCATAGGATAGGAGTGGTTTCACGTGGGACCCATCTACTCCACATTTCCGAGTTGGTTTACATTCTCTTCTTCCCTTTACGCTCTTCCCGAACAGCCACTATGAATTAATAAGACACCAGAGAAAAACCAAAAGGTTCTCTTATGTTTGCCTCCGTCACTGTAAAATAGTCCCTCCGTCCACAATTTTAAAGGTTCGTCCGTTGAGTCATAGGGAAATGACGAAAACACCCTTGACCATCTTCACCACCTTCAAAGTTCCCAGAATCTGCAACTACAACCAGAAAAAGCATCACAACAAATAGTAGGGAGAGGGTCTCAAGCAAAAGACAGTGTCAAAGGCACTCAAAATATGAGCCAGTATATTGCAGAAAAGGGTTCACATGTTAAAGAATTTGTAGTTAAAGGGCCTCGAAATACATCACAACAAATCTGCATATCCAATAAGCAGTCCTCCACCGCCAGCACCAAGTCATGCCTTGCGCACGAGCGCCTCAAAGAGGCATCAAGCACCGCCACCATCATCACAAAAAGCTCAGAAAACGAACACAGCGAAGAAGATAGGGTTGGTTTTTGTGGGTATTGCTGCAATTTTGCAAATTGGGGTGGTTGGATTCTTGGTTTTCAAAAGAGTTTAAGGTACAGTAAATCTCAATATCTCCACATGAACCAAACCCCCTCGCTTCCATCCCAAAAATCAAAAAAAATAAAATAAAATAAAATAAAATAATTAGAAAGGATCTCCTTATGCAAGAATTTGAATGCAAAAAACAACTAATCCCAATCTATCGGTGACAATTGTTCCATTGTCGTTTGCTCACAGATGGAGCTGACTTTCTCGGTATTGTATTGTTCAAGTGGTCGGTTCTTTAACTTGAATTTACTTGCTATTAGCCAACAAAGAGAAATTATTTAGAAAATATAGTGGCTTTGGAGCGATTACTTCCTCTTCATTAGGACTTTTTTAATTAGCTATGCCAATTGCAATACTGGCTAAGTAATTTGACCAAATATCTACAGGTAAAGGATTTTCCATTGAAGAAAAAGAAGAGAATGATAATTTTATCAATTTCATATATTTTCTCACCTCTCTTACTTTTTCCATTGTTTAACGGAAAGAACCCTCAAAATTGATATAAGGGACTACATAGAGTGATAAAGGAAAATATCAGGGATGCTCTCTGGGTATTCATCCAAAATATGAGACTACTTAAATAATTTTATCATACCTCAAGGACTAAATATATATTTACCTCAATTTTTATTACTTTAACACTCTCAACTCTTACTTTGACATATCAAACACTTCAATTTATAAAACTACACATATCAAATGCTTTATATTTTCAAAATGATTTTATTTGCAATTCAACATATAAAATTAGATCAATTAAACACTTGTTAAAAAATTAAAATTTATAAAAATTATTATTTCAAAAGTCATACTAACTGCATATTAAATCAAAATTTTACAAATAAAAGTCAAATTCAAAAAATTATTGATATCAGTGTAAAAAATAGTGTAATATTATTAAGACTTATAAGTTCAATTGTCCGTTAAATCATCCACAAAATTCAAAATGTCACAAAATTAAAATTGTAAAATTCAAAAGTAAATTTATATATTCAGCCCCTATTATAACTTAAAAAAAATCACACAAACAATCATAGCGCCGTCCAGGCAGACATGACATGTGCATAACGTTCTCTCCTTCTGCATTTCCAATCTTATAGCTATGCATATTATGACCAAACAAGGCCACAATAATATTTTTTAATGATCTCAACATAAATAACATTCTTCATTCTCAAGAAAGAAAAACTTCATTAGGCAAATTAAATTGACAATTTCCAATATGGTCCTGCTATCAGAGGCTAATTCTTTATATTATTTTTCACTGAAATACCAAAATCTGTTACAACTGTGTGCAGCTCACATAAGTTAGCAGGATTGATCTAGAAGCTTTCAAGTCCTCAAAGAAAACAACAATATTTTTCTATCGCAAGCTACAAGAGTTTTTCTTTTTTTTTTTTTTTTTTTTTTTTTGCGACTTACTCGACCTTTTTGCTAGAGTTGGTTTCACTGCTATCTTGAGATGATGCAGCACCCTTGGATTCGTCAAATTCCATCAACTGCAAAATAAAATGTTATTCAGGAAATAACGCTAAATTACATTAAGGTCGCAAAGTTTTAAGAAGCTGACATACAACCCTTTGAAATTGGTTATAAAGCTATAAAGCGCACTCCAAATTAGAATAACTAAAAATTTAACCAAAGAAAAGAAAAAATGAAATTTTATTTTCATATTTCCATTAAAGCTAGATGAGATCAGCTCTTCCCTGGGGAGTACAGGATAATTAAATACCTCCTCCTTTGCTTGCAAAAAACCCAGTTATCTTTTTATAAAGGGTGCAAAGGTTCAAATTTGACCAGCTAATAAGGGTTAAGATATCAAATCTTATTCTGCAAATATCTATACCACCGCAGATGCCTAGAGGAATTGGAGAGCCTTTATTTTTCCTTTATTTTTCTTTCTTTTTTGAATTAAGTTCTGGTCCTTTCTAAATAATAATTATATTTGCGAGGAATTGGAGAGCCTAGGAATTGGAGAGCCTTTATTTTTCCTTTTTTTCTTTCTTTTTTGAATTGAGTTCTGGTCCTTTCTAAATAATTATATTTGCAAGGAATTGGAGAGCCTTTATTTTTCCTTTTTTTCTTTCTTTTTTGAATTAAGTTCTGGTCCTTTCTAAATAATAATTATATTTGCGAGGAATTGGAGAGCCTTTATTTTTCCTTTTTTTCTTTCTTTTTTGAATTGAGTTCTGGTCCTTTCTAAATAATTATATTTGCAAGGAATTGGAGAGCCTTTATTTTTCCTTTTTTTCTTTCTTTTTTGAATTAAAAATAATTATATTTGCTCATCCTATTTGTGCTTTTCTCTCTTTAGCATCCAAAAAAGAAAGGACAGCCTCTTAAAACATCAAGAATTGGGATAAGAAAAAAGAAATCACATACTATAATCAATACTAGAAAAAAAAACAAAAGATCATAAAGGTTTGAACTAACCGGTTTGACTTCACCATTCCATATGACATGAGCTGTTAAGAATCCTATTACAGCTGGTACAATGTATAAAAGTGCAGGCTGAAAGCAAACAAAGAATGCACAACAATTAGGATCAGATGTTCAAACAAATTAAGCACTACATTATGGATATTTTATACTAAGAAATAATACAAAATGAACATGTTAATTAACCTGTGCAGCTTGGAACCAGTTCATTACAATAATTGTAAGGACCAAACCAAATGTATATCCAAGAAAGGCGCTTTTAAAATATTGACTGTGTTTTCCTCTAGACACATCAAATCGCAATGCCAGCGCTACAAAAATACCTGAGAAGGAAAGGAATATATAATGAACAATTATGAACATGGAAATGCTCATTATAGAGCCTGCTTAATAATAGATGTAACAATGTATTACAACAAGCACTTGAGATCGAGAGATCAATTTCCATTTTGCAGTTGAATCTTATTCTCGAAATAAGAGAATAGCATCACAAGGTCTTGGATAGCAATTACAACTAGTGGCATAAACAAGTCGAGCCAGGCTCGAACCTGTCAGGCTTGAAGCTGAGCTTGATAGAATTAAACTTGGCTCGAGCTAGACTCAATAAAAGCTCAAGTGCAGCTAAACGTTCAACTCGAAAATATTGAGCTCGAGCTTGGCTTGAGACTCGAGTAAACCTAAAATAAATGTTATATATGTATATATAAAAGCTCGATAAGGCTCGACGAGCTTTCGAGCTAAACATCATTAGGCTCAAACTCGGCTCATTTGCTAAATGAGTTGACTTGAGCTCAAGCTTAATTCGAGCCTAACTTTTTCAAACTTTTTCCTAGCCAAGCTCGAACAGCTCACGAGCCAGCTCAGCTCATTTAAGGTAGAGGGACAAAGGGAAAGAAAGAGGGGAAAGAGAAGAGAGGGAAGGGCTGTTGTTAGTGTTGATTTTAGTTATAACTGCTCACTTAAAGTGAAAGGTAGATATACTCAGAGGTTAAAAATAAAAAATTGAGCTTCCCTCTAAAAGTAAATATATAGTGAGACTTCATCTACTAGAATATGTAAGCATACAATTTACTAAAAAACTAGCTTAAAATTTTCTTTCCAGCAGTCTACCTTGTCACTCCAGAGAGCAAACATGGGTTTTCAGAAAATCAAATGCTAAATCAGGCAATCCACCAAATAAACCAGAATTAGAGAGCAACTACTCTTATAGTTTCTACAAGGCCATGAAAAGGCATAGGGATTTAAAAATAATAATAATAATAATAATAATAATAGCAATGCTTGCCAAAAATCTAACATAACAGAAGCTCAATACAATAAACTGACAACAAAAATATGCATCAGACAGCTTGACAGTGCATAGGATACAACAGGAAAACAAACGAAGCCTGCTAATTTCATACACATTTAACTTTCACAATTGTTGAAAACTGAATGGCAGGCACCAATAGCAGACATTAACTTGAAACTTTAACAGCTTACCAGGGATAACAATGTCACCAAGCCCAAGCATGGAAAATGGTCGTGCAGCATCTGCTGTTGGGAACAAAAGCTACAGAAGAAACAAGCAGTCATGCAATTAGCATACTACAATACATCATGCTGAGTGCTACAATAAGAACCCATGAAACATCTTAAAGAAAAAAAGGCAAGGACAGGTGAAAATCACATTAAGCTGGAACACTAACCTTTATAGGAGCATCGAAAGATTTTGCCACACTAACCATCACAGGAGTGAAGAAAACCCAGAAAATATCATATACAAAAAGGCCAGCCTGTATCAAGTAGGATGAGAAAGAAAATGTCAGGAGCAATTGAAGAGTATCTGGAACAGAAAAGCACCAGAAGCAAATGTCCATAGATATTAAATATCCTTGCCAAATTTGACTATCTGATAGTGCTGGCAGCGATTGCAATTACAGGTGAATTTGCGAAATAACAAGGACAAATAATATTTCAGCAGACATGTGATGGGGCAAATGAACACACTCCCAAAACTGTCCACAAACAACTTCATAATACAAATAATAACTTGCAAAATTGACTTGCAAGGCAAGTCACGTTATTGTGCATTAGTTCGTGCTTCATTTCTAGGTTATAAGGGATTAGGGAAAAAACATAGGAAACTATAGACGATATGTTTGCCGGAGCCAAAAGGACAACACGTGGAGGGGAGAAGACAAGAAGTTTGGGGCAAATAATCCTAAGACCAAAATATTCAACAATGTTTTGCCAATTGAAAAAGAATATCAAGATAGTCTGTTATGACATAGCACTACCGCCAAACAAATAAAAACGCCAATAATTTAAACTTATCATATCTCTGAATATTAACTGTTAAGCAACAATAGGCACAAAGTAAATCAAAGAACTCCTTGGCCAGTGAATGATGCTTCTTACCAAGAGGATGGCACCAGTCTTAAAAGAACCAAGGGAAAGCATTTCAATTCCCTGCCAGAAAAAAAGAGCAAGAAATCATTCATTCATAGTAAACAAGTAGTAACCATCTCTGCCTCAGGAAAGCCCAAAAAAAAATTTTAAAAAAAGATAAATATTTCAAAAATTGCGCAAGCTAAACAGTTTATCAAGAAAATCACTTCCCAGTTCAAACAATCAACACGGCGAGTATTTTTCACATGCATATAAATGAAGATTGTATTTACAATGCCCAAGTATGATATTGTATACAAAAATAACCTACTACTAAGAACAATGCAGCATTCAATGAAATCCCTGGTGCAGACTACTATTCAAAAGAAAAGTTACCAATAGCATCAATAACACTATTTTGGCAATTCTAAGGTACTGAGAGAAAAGAATGTACATGCAAAACCCTCAAAACTTATTAAGCAAATACAGGGCATAGTTCATGTTACATGGGTTAGTTGAGGTGAAGTAGAAATTAAAAACATGAAAATGGCAATGCAAAAGTGTTAATAACCAATACTGATGATATGAGAAGCATATGGCTCTGATGCAGCTAAAGCAAAACTATCACTGAAAAGAAAAATAGAGAATTTAGAGTCATTCATCTACAGTATCATAAAATATTCTAGAAGGCTAGTTGAAAATTTCTCCAGCAACTAAAGCCACAAAAATAGAGTGAAAAGACAACTATTTACGAATGGAAATTAGCCACAAGAATGTTGCTTTAGAATGATGCCAGACCTGAATACAGAAAGCCAAGCCCAAAATATTGTTAGCCAGCCAATGCTTCTGAGAAGCATACCATGCACAAAAAAATGTTCCAGGAATTCCAGCAACAATCTGAGATCTGGTAAACTCAATCTCCAAAGCTGTGTAAGAAATGTGTAAGGAAAAACATCATTCTGCATAATGCAGGCAAGATGTCAACTGGATCAAATAAAACTCATATCTGGAAGACTGGATAAATGCATATACATACAGAAAATACTCATAGCAGGGAAAACCACTAGGTGCCACCAGATACTAAGTGCACATCACCCAAAAGGAGAAAAATAAAAGAGAATTTGCTCAAAAGAGGCGAAGGAGGACATTAAAGCATCTAATTTCTCCCTTCAAAATTCAAGTGAGACTTTGAAGTTTTGATCTCCATCAAATATAGAGATGGCTAGCTCTATCTAAAAAAACCCATATGGAAAACCAAGGTTGTTAATCAGTATTTTGTCATTTTTATCAAAATATCTTCCAAAAGTTTCCATCTTTTAATCTTCTAGGGTTTTCAACTCTGTAGCATATATTTTTCTTAATGTTTCCAGAAGTTAACAGAAACCAAAAGAATTGTATTGAAATACATGAACATAACTCCAAGAAATGAATAGGAGGGAAATGACGAAAAGCTCTAAACATACCACTCTCAAGCAACACGTGAACATTCTAATTCCTTTGAGATAACAATTAAAAAAAATAAACAAAGATAACGCAGGCTATTATAAGCAAACAAAACTGAAGCAACACCAACAACCCAATGTAAATTTCGAGAACATTTATTTTGCAGTTCAAGTTCTATGCTGCCAAAGAATAAGCACCCTAGCAGTACTGCAAGTGGTAGACCATGAACAATGCTAGAAAAAAAAATTAAATCTAAAGAAAGCTCACTTATAACAGAAACATGAAAAGATCCAATAATACATACAGCGGAAAAATGGAAAATGCCAGGTAATGACGTCATCATTCCAATGCTTTGGCATATATCGCTTTATAGCCGGTAACAATGTTGCCCTGCAAAAAGTGAAAACAATGAGTAGTCTAAAAGCACTGCAAAACAAAAGAATATATTTAAACATACAGTATCACATTTTTAATTACTAATTAGTATAATAACCCATACAGAAAGAACATACGAAAGTGCAATGATTCCAAGCACAAAAAAGTAGCACGTCAACACAGCATTAACCAAGTCTTTAGAAAGAAACTTGAAAAGTAAGAATAGCGATAATAGCATTGCACTCCCAACAAAGGGAAACCGCATTGCATGCTCGTTAGACATTGTCTCCTGCAAGATTAAACATAAAAATTTCTCAGTAAGCTTGCCGTAAAGCCAGTGTGATAATAAGGGAACAAATGATGCTGCTTTTACTATACATACTGAAGGTGGAGTTGGCTTGACAGATCGGTAGCACCCAACATAGACTGTGAGGCATGCTGTCAAGATGACATTTAAATTTGGATCTACCTTCACCAGAAGTGGTGCCAATGTTAAACCTGCATTTTAAACTTTTAGCATGCACCCAAACAAAAAAATCCAAGTTCCCAAAAATACCAGGACAAAGAAAGGCAGTATCAGAAATATAATATTTATAGAAAAAGAGATATTTTAATCTTAACAAAGAACTATCATATCAGAAACCTCATTTCCTTTCTTTTTATTTAGTTAGGTTATTATATAAGATATCAATGTCCACAAACCCCTTGATGAATATGAGATCCAACCACTCTACATGCTTTTATTATTGGAAAGGAGAAAAAGGAAAAAAAAAAAAAAAACTTGAGCAAATAGTTGCAGACTGTCATTACCATATAATGCAAACGGGACAAATGGAAAGACAAACAAAGACAGGAAGGTTGGACAGTTCTTTTTCCACATATAATGACATGAGTTGAAATGCAAGAAGAAAACAAGTTACATCTATCTAAGCTCATTCAACAGGATTTATCTGCACACCATCAATCTCTCATCAACCTTAATTTGCAACTGCTGCTTCAACCAAAAAATAAAAATAGTTATGGTGGTCATCCATAACTCACCAAAAGTTACCTAATTCAACCAAGGCTCGACCTAACACCTATTAATTAAGGCCAGTAATATCTTACATGAATCCTTTTTCCAGTTCTTTCAGATTCAGGGTGGACAATTTGACATCCAAGCCAAGAACTTCCTTATCTTCCCTTCATAGATAGAACGATATTCCTTGCCAAAACGCCAATAGCACACCTTATCCACCACCTCACCCAAATACTAAAGACTTCATTTTCCTTTCTCCTCCCTCATTACAAGAAGGAAACAGAGATATAAAATTCAACAAGAAGCTATCCACATACATATCTTGTATTGGACTTTGGACAAGTTAGCATAAATTAAGACAACAAGCCTTGACTTCATTGAAGTCAACACTAGAAAGAGAAACAAATAAACTAACAACAAAGATCAAAATGATAACCAAATGAACTCATTATACAATCAATTCTTACAACTGTAGATTAGACATAGCAATCACACCCCACAAACACACAGTTGACAGTCCATATAAAAGGAAAAAGAGAAACAAACCTGCTAAAGCAAAATTAGCAATACGTTCGTTGTTCTTCATTGTTCTCCAATAATTTAATTATGATAGGGGACTTCAATAATGAACTGAAATCTATCAAAAGATAGCAACTTTAGAGATCAAGAAGATACAACTGAATCCAAAAAATGAAAGAGAACAATCAAACCATTATAATTTTTTAAATATTGAGATCAATCACACTCTGTGAGCACATGCAGTGATCTTACTTCAGTAAACAAAAGCAAATCGAGAGATTCCTAACTCAAAATTCTCATGCACCAATATAAAATTAAGAAAATAAAAGAGATGTACCTGAGATGTGTCCCCTTTCTCTCTCTAAAAGAAACTGCACAAAACAGATCGGAGAGAGTTCGTCAACAGGGAGAAAGAAAGAGAATTTTTTTTCAGAGAGAAGACAGATTTGAGATTTGGATATGTGAGAAGAAAGAGAAAGAGATATAGGGTTTTACCCGAAGAGGATCGGGTCTACTGTAAAATTAAAATGGGGACGAAGAGTTATTATTACCATATTAACATGTCAGTGACGCAAGATACAGTCACTGCCAATAAGGTAAGAAAGCCTTGCAGAAAAAACAACTGATGGAATATCATCATACACGCGGTATCCTTTCATTGGGTTGTGACGGTGATTGCAGTCCGTCGGTTGGTATAGATGTATGTTTTCCATGATAATTTTGCTACATTACGTATTTTCGTATCTGAAAGGAACCGTACCGGTCTTAAAAAATCAATTTTTAATGCACTTTAAGTAAAGCCACGTCCCATGAGGTATTTCGACAAATCATCTTTTGCCATGTCATCAACCGAGAAATATCTGTCTTTCCTGCTGAATATTCATAAGAATTTACACGCTAAATATTTGCGGGCTGCGCAAATATATTTTGAATATTATAATAATATTAAAAATAAAATAATTATTAGACTAATATATAGGCATGGCCACCGGTTCGGTTCTAACCGGAACCGAACCGTACTGTATACGAACCAAAACTGGTGGTTCAAAATTTTGAACCAGAACCGGCGCCGGTTCGGTTCTAACCGGAACCGAACCGTACTGTATACGAACCAAAAACTGGTGGTTCAAAATTTTGAACCAGAACCGGCAGTTCAAGGGCCGGTTAAGGTTCATGTGAATGTTAAAAAATGAACCTGAACCGGCCCGAAACCGGCGATTTCGGTCCGGTTCGAACCGGATTCACAAACAAAATTATTTGTTGCAATAATACCTAATTTATAAAAAGTAGTGAAAAAAAACATCATCATTTCACTTATTTGGTAAAAAAAAAGGTTTAGTAGTGAAAAAAAGCATCATCATTTCACTTAATTAGCCGTTTGAACTTTCGATGTAATTATTGCAAAAAAGAATATGCATTCAAGCTTGGTTGGAGAAGGATATGGCACTCTCAATAGGCATTTAAAATCAACATCATCCAAGTGAGGTAGGGAAATGGATGTAACTCAAAACTCTATTATCGTCATCAAGGTATGGTGGATCCTAACACTCCTCTTTTAAATATAGTGATGAAACTAATAAAATTGATGAAATGGCTAAAATGGTTTGTATGAACTATTATCTTTTTTCCATTTGGTGAAAAAAATTGGATTTATACTATTGTAAAAAACATTAAATCCTTAGCAAAAAAGATACCTAGGAATACACTTAAAAGGAAATATTTATCTATTTATTTAAAGAAAAGAAAATTTTTTAAAAATTTATTTGCAAATCTTTAAATGGGTAAATTTGCCATTTTTTGTATATTTGGTGTTGAACTGGCAAACTCATTCTTATATGGATGTTACTCCATTGGATTGATAATGAATGGAAATTTGAAAAAAGGAATTATTGACTTTAGAGTTTTTGATGACTTCTCCACACCGCGCATAATATTCTTTACCATGTTAAATATTATTTTAGAAGAATATAGTTTGACTAAAAAAATTTTTACAATTGGTTTTGAAATACTAGTGCAAATACTGCCATCAATAAATGAATTAAAAAACTCTTTGTCAACCTAAATTTGGTGGACAGTTCTATGTGCACACTTAGGTAGATCGGGCGGGCTAGAAGTGGCGGCGGTTTCCGGCGGGCGGTGGTGTGACGGGAGGGATGGCATGTCATATTTTAAATTCATGTGTTCAAGATGCATTAACAACATTAAATATATTTTTACGTCCAATTAAAAATGCTTTAAAGATCATTTATGGGACACATGGATATGTTAGAGAAAGCAATTTAAAAATTTTGTCACCATGGGAATAAATATATTAAAAAATTTTCAAGAGATATCCTATCAGGATGGAATTCAACTTATAATGTTAAATGGAGTTCTTATGAATTATAAAGATATCTTTCTTCATTTATGCAATTGGCATGCATCACTATTCAATCTTTATCCAACAATTGGACTATTTGTAAAAAAATATTTAAATATTTTGGCCAAGTTTTTTGAAAATTGTACGAGGATAATGTAATCCTACCTCCATTTATTTTCCCCATTGGACTCAGAAAAAAAAAATTTGCAAACTTTATCCACCATTGATGATGATTTCTGACTCATTAACGGGTCACACTGATGGACTAAAATTAATGTATATAATTGGGAGGTTATTTTCCATGTAATAAAAAAATAAAAGAACATGGGCTTTGATTTTCTCTAATTTTCTAGAGGATACGTAGGCCAATTAAATAAAAAATTTTTCAATTTTAATTTAATTTCAAGCCCTCAAAATAAAAATTATAATAAAAGTACAAATTTGTAAATTTAAGTAAACAAATTAATAGATAGTTTTGTTTTAAAATTTATAATAATTTATTTAGTTAATAAAATTTTTAAACATTTAAAATATTTATTTATTTATGAATTCGGAATCAAAATTTTATTTTTTTTAAAAATATAATAATTTATTTAGTTAATAAAATTTAAACATTTTAAAATTATTATTTATTCATGAATTCGGAATCAAAATTTTATTATTTTTTAAAAAATCTGCGTAATGCCGGAACCGAATCGGAACCGTAATTTGAACCGTCGGTTTGCCGGAACCGTGTTGAACCGTGCCAGAACCGGAACCGGATGTTCAAGGGTCGGTTCCGGTTCAAAATTTTAAACATCTCGAACCGGCGGTTCAATGAAACGAAACCGGCAGTTCATTGAATCGGCCATGCCTACTAATATAATTTGTATTTTAATTTTTATGAGGAGCATGGTAGGTTGTCATTATTAGTTTTTCTTTAAACATGCGAGACCCAATGAACAACAATAATATTGTGGACTACTCAATAGGGGTAGCCCTCCTTTTTGAATAACATTCACTAAATTAGTGATAACTTTTGTGGCGGAGACCTCTCACTCCATACATCTTCTACAAGAGATAGGAAGACTAATCAGACCACACCTAATTAGCTGCTATTATTAATTTTTTACTCGTTGTTTATAATTTTTTATTAACTTTTGTACAATATTAAATATTGATTATAATTTTTCTTTTTTATTGTCTAGATTTTTCTATAATTTTAAAATATTATTTCATCATCTAATTAAAAAGAATACAATGGTTAATTGTAAAATGGTAGGCAATATATATAAACACACATTTTTCAATTTAATTTATAGATCATCATTCATTTAAAATTCACTCTAGTCGTGCATAATGTACAACATCAACTAACAAACATGTTTTTCAATATAAAACATGTACTAGATCTTTTCCTCTCTTTCTTTTAAACCTAAAATCTTAAAACTCTCTTTTCTTCTTCCGCGAGCAGCTCACAGGTAGTCACACATTTTCCTTTTTTGTTTCTGTTTTTGCAAATAATATTTAAATTTGTATACAGATCTAAGTTACTGTCGCCAAATATTGGGATTTATTATTTTCATATCTTGAGATTTTACACTCATATCTAATTTTGAGTTATTGTTGTCGCCGTTATGGTGACTTTATCTAATGTCTTTTGTCATTTGGATAGTTATGCAGAAAAAATCTCAGATTTGCTCTCTAATATAAGGAAGAAATTTCAAGATAATCAGATTGGACTTGTAGAAAGACCATAGAGTCGAACAGTGGCCATAAGTAGCCATCAATTGGAGCAAGAGATCGCCTATAGCACAAATATTATATTCTGTCAACTCGATTAGATACTTCACGTCAATATTGTGTTTTTTTATTCTTTGTATAAAGGGTTTATTATTTGACTTCTTATACAAAAATATAGAAACATACTGATATGTAGGGAAAATTATTGTTAGGTCCCCAAAATTTTACAAAATACATTACTTCGTCCTTACTGTTTGTATAAATTATTCCACACTCTCTGACATATGCTTATGTAAGACTTTTTAGTCCTTCCGTCGAAAAATTAATATTTTCTTCCGTTAATTTTATATAAAAGGACGAGAATACCCTTATTATACGACCCACAAATATAACTTTTTCACTTTTGATGATCTTTAATTATGGCATATTATTAGACTCATAAAAAGTGACCGGCGGAAAGTCGAGAAACCCATCTCTCTATTGGTCCACCTGCCATAAACCCATCTCTTTGTTATCGACAACTTAATACCATAAATCTGGACAAGACAAAGACGATGAAGGCATTGAATTGAATGGGAAAGTGGAGAAAAGAAGCTCAATCTACAACTTGTTCCATCTCCAATCACAACCACAGCCTCAATCCAATCTCCCTCCACCTCCCTAATCTCAATATTCGATCAAATCTAGATTCAATGCTAATTGTTTGGTTCACTTAATTTTTTATGTAGGAAAATGGCTCTCTTTGGGATTTTCTTTGTGGGTTTTCTTATAACGGCCTCATATGTCAATGGGTATGGTGGTGGTGGTAGTTGGTCAACCTCGAAGTCTTCTTTTTCAACTGTTGAAGTATCGAAAATATTTAAGGGATAAATCTAACAGCTTCCTTATCGACAACTTCAATAACTAGTTGCTAGAAGAGTTTTGGTGGAATTGAAGAAGGTTTTGGGATTGAATGGGAAAAGCAGAGTTAAAAGAAAAAAATGTCTTCTTAAATGTGAAAGAAAGGGTGCATGGGGTCTGTTGGGGATCTAGTGGGAATTTTAGTTGCTTAACTAAGGGTACTTCAAGTTAGATAAAGTCAAAACTATATTTTTATTTAGTTTTCTATTTATGTTTGCGGGTCCCAATAAGGGTATTTTTTGTCTTTTTTATAAAATTAATAGAAAAATATTTACTTTTTCGATGTAAGGATTAAAGAGTTCGATGTAGCCATACGTAAAGGAGTGCAGAATAATTTGTATAAAGAACAAGGATGAAGTAGTGTATTTTGTAAAACCTCAGAGACATGAAAATAATTTTTCCTTGGTTTTTATCTCATATCTGTACATAGTTTCCTCTAAATAAATTTTTAGTTTGATTTCTTCTATATATGTATATATAATATGTAGAAAATTTAATTGAATAGGAAATATTAATACTTTTATTAGTTATTTTACGACATCCTTTAATTTCATAGTATTTCTGTAATAAATATTACCTATCTCCACTAAATATATTAATGTCACTATATAGAATGAATGAATGTAGCTAAATTTTTTTTTAAAAAATCTCTCTTTCCAATTTTATCCCTATTAACATGAATAGTTTGATGAAAATAACAATAAATAAATGATGTTTGAGAAAATTGAACCTTGAAATTACAAAAATTAAATGTTAGACTAATATTTTGAGAATCGGATTGGTCATTGAACCGATTAGGGCTGCATGTGGGCCGGGTTGGGTCAGATTCATTGAAAAAAAGTACCCGGTCCATGTGTTCTGGTCAATATTTTTTTACTCAACCCAACCCATTAAATGCGTGAACCCACAAGTTATGAAAGAGGTTGGGTTGGGTACGGGTTCAATATAAACCTGCAGGTCAAATAAATGATAATTAATAAAAGTAATCTTCGATAAAATACAAGTATTTTACAAAAGCAACTAGCAAATTAAAATCACTTAGAAATATTATTATACCACAAAGTACAATATATTCCATTAGCAACATGTCATTTTTTAATAATAATAATCATGATGATAAGCAATAAGTATGAAACATTACATTTTCTAATAAGAAATACAACCAATAAAATTAAAAAACACTTAATAAGGTAATTTTACAATAAGTTTCAAATTACTATATGTTGAGTAACAACATTTCAAAATAAATTTCTATTAAAAAAAAAGAAGCAACAAGATTGTAATTAAAATTGCTAATATAGAGGATCCTCAGTAGTGCTATGGTTGACACTTGAAATCTTTGTAAGGAAAAAAAAACTTAAGAATTATAAGATGGATAAACAAGATAAATTTTAAAAGAACAAATTAAATATTAAAGCCATTTGACTTACCACTTGTAATTTCTTTAAATCTCTCAATATCATCCAGAACTTGTCAAATATCTAGAGAAATTAAGTCTACTCTTAACTAATTTTGTGCACACACAAGTGGTGAAACAATTTTAGGAGCCAATGAATTCCTAAATGGATCAATGATGTGACCATTCGTGCTAAAAGTACTTTCAGAGGCTACTATAGATACTGGAATAGCCAAAACATCCTTAACTATTTGTGAAAGAATAGGATACTTGTAAGCATTAACTTTCCACGAATCTAATATGCTAAAATCACCAAAAGATTCACAAGCTTCCAACAAATAACTCCCAATTTCACACATATCCTCATAAGTTACTTTGGATTGCAATTTCCATCCAAACTTTGCATCTAAATCATCATCTCTATCATTAACATCATTGATGACATTGGAGCTAGTAACACCTGCAATACCTCCCTCAAGATTTGGTTGCATGCTTTTGTACCAATCAAATAAATTATTCAATGTCATGCGAACACTTTCAATCAACTTTGAAGCTAATGACTTGTCATATGTTTTCTTAAAACAAAATCTAAGATATTTTAATTTATAACAAGGATCTAATACAATAGCCACATACAATAAGTAATTCATCTTTGAAAGTTTTTAAATACTTATGATACTTTGCTTGCATCTTATTAGCCATTTCTCTCAAATTACTATTGCCTTTAACCATCATTGAGCTCAAATTGTGTTGCATCTTTACAATCTCTTTAAAGAACATATTTAATATAACAGATAAAGTGGCTGAAAATTTCAATGTAACATCGTAAAATAACTTTAAAAAACATATAAAAGATCTTGCATTTTCCCAATTTTTTTATTAAGAGATCCTAACATTTTTCCACCCTCAAAATGTGCAATGTACCTAGGATTATAATACTCAAGTTTACTAAATGCAGCCTCAAATTTTTTAGCCACTTCTAACATCAGATAGCTGGAATTCTACCTAGTATTTATATCTAGGTACAATAATCTCTTGCTAGTAATTTTCACCTTATCCACACATTTTCTAGACATCAATTCACTACTAGGAGAGGACTTCACAAACTTGACTGCATTTCTAATTTTCACAATCGACTCATTATACTCTTTCAACCCTTCACAGACAATATGATTCATAGTACGTGCACAACAACTCACATGCAAATAGTTATTATCTAAAACCACATCCTTCCAACTCACATGTTCTTTCAAATAATTAATGGTTTCAATATTAGAAGAAGCATTATCAACAGTTATTGTGAGAATCTTTTCAACCCCCCACTCCATCATATGACTATCATTCTACCAATTGTTTCTCCTTTATGATTAGGAATTGGATAATATTTAATACTCTTTTGTGCAATTTTCAATCACTAGAAATCCATTGAGCAGTTAAACACATATTTAGTTCATGTTTTGATTAGATGTCCAACAATCAACAGTCAAACAAACCCTTTCATCTTTAAGGAAAGATTTCGACCTCAATTTTTCATCAACATAAATTTTTATACAATCTCTTGCAACTGTCATGCGAGAAGGAACAAAAAACACAGGACACATTTTTTGACAAAAATTTCTAAATCCCACCCCTTCAACAATCCTAAATGGCAATTTATTAATTTTAATCATCTTAGTTAATGCCTCCCTGATCTGTTTAGGATCAAATCCAATTGATTGCAAGGTAGCAGTAGTATTAGATCTCTCATTTCCTCTCCCACTAGTTTTCTTTTTTTATAGCAAAACATAGAGTGTTTTGCTTTTTATCACGTGTTTGTGCATTGTATGGGTACCTTTTATATTTAAGCAAATGTCTCCACATATTTTTTGTACCATGTGCTGATGAACATGTATAAGTCACTCCACACTAATTAAATATAGCTCTACCAAGTTTAGCACAAGTTAGTTGAGTAAAATGTTGTCATACCTCTGATTTTTGCTTGTGGTCAGGTTTTACTACACTAGGAGATTGAGTTCTCTTCCTCTTTTGAGGTATTGGTATTTTCTTAGTCGAAGTATTAGCATCATCATGTACAATTACCACTTCATCTAACTCCGACTTATCTTTAAATTTATCATCTGATTCATTACCCAAATTCTGAAAAGGGAAAACTAAATTTATAAAAGAAACAAATTAGATATTATGAACTAATTTCACAAAAGCGAAAATATCTATAGGTCAACTTACTGAAATGTCAAATTCTTCATTTGGTTCAACCATTACGTGATAAAGAATTTCCTAAAAAATTTAAAAAATAAAATTCAAATAGTAATTATATATAAAATATAAAGAGACTGAGCCTAAACCAATAATTCAAACATTAGTAAAACCAAGATTTTCTACTTCAGATATTCCAAATTTAAAAATGAAAGGTGTTGATTATAGTAATTCTATACCACATGCAGTTTATAACCCTGTAGATAATTATGTAACTCAACAGTCAACCTTAGTTAATTCACCTGAATCACCAACAGTTTCAGCTATCACTGAAAATGTTAATGATATAAATAGAGAATTAAATGTTCTTAGTAAAATAGATATTGAGAAAAGTTTAATAAAAGAAATATCTAAATCTAAAACTAAAAATTTACTTCAAATGAAAAAGATATTAAAACTTTACACTTTTGAAGAATTAAAATATGAATATTTAGAATATAAAATAAATAATCAAACTAAAATTAGTTTCTTTGATTGGTATAAATTAATTAAAGAAAATAAATCTGAAAAAGATTTAAACCCTATAACAATTAGAGATAAAAGACCTGAATAGATAGTAAATGAACAAACCATAAAAAGTGATTTTCCTCCTAAAACAATTAGTAAATTAAAACATCAAGATCATGAAATTATCTGTGCACCATATAAAGTTGCATATAAAGTCGCTCGAGATAATGATACCAATAGTAAGATAATTGAACAAAATAATTTTAGCAATGCAAGTTTAATTTGTTTAAACTCACAATTAAAATGAATAGAACATATGTTAGAAGATAAACCTTTAGTGTCAGAAACCATAAAAGGAAAAGAAACTGTAAGAACTCACATGTTTAAACCTTATCAAATTTCTCAATCAAGTAAACAAGAATTTGTAAATAAATTAAAAGATCAATTGAGTAAACTTGAGGTTCAGTCCGCAACTAATCAACCTATAGCTCCTAACACTACTGAAGCCTCTAGAAATATAAACATTATAGAAGAAAACACCAACTCTGATGACAGCAAACCTGACTCAGAAGATGCAACAATTTTGAATTAAATCCTATAAATCTCATCGAGGAATAGTAAATAGGGCACCAGACTTAGGCAATTATTTGATAAAACCTAACACTATATCTCCAACTTTAATTAATGCTTCAACAATTATGAATGGAACATAGATGGTTTAAGTGAAATATAATATATTAAGTATTTTGCAACAAATGACTATGGCTTGCAAATGGCTTATAAAACACAGTCATGATATTTCTGATAAACTATTGGCAGAATCCTTATTGCTGGACTTACTGGACAACTTAAAAGGTTGGTGTGGACTATCATCTTCACCTGAACAACAACAACTAGGAAATTTTAAATTCAATTCAAGTCAATGATGAAGGTGAAACCTATTATGATGAAAAATGGTGAAGTAATTCAGGATGCTGTGTCATCTTTTAATTCTCACTATTTCACTTCATTTTATGGAGATCCATCTCACTTAAAAGATAAAAATGCAGAATTACTTAGTAATTTAAAATGTAAAAACCACTTAGGAAAATTTTTCAGGAATATAAAAACTACTTTTCTCACTTGTTAAATTAATGTTAAGGGAAGATTCTAACCAAAGCTTTTGGAAAGAAAAGTTTTTGGCTGGATTACCTTATTTTTTGGGTGAAAAAGTTAGAAATCATATAAAACAACAGTATGGACAACCTATACCTTATAGTAAATTAACTTATGGTCAATTAATTAGTATAGTTCAAAAAGAAGGATTACAAATTTGTCAAGATTTAAAACTTCAAAGAAAATTACAATATGAAATGAAGAAAACTAAAAGAGAATTAAGATCATTTTGTAAACAATTTGATTATAACCTTACATCAAACCAAAGATGTGATGGTCAATGTTCTAATACAACTAAACCTAAAAAATATTATAGAAATAAATATTATAAAAGACAATATAGGTCTACACCTAGTCAAGATAAATTTTATAGTAAAAAGAAGACAAAACCTTCTCATGGACACAAAAATAAACAACCTTCTAAATCTACAACTAAAACTTCTTATAAAAATTTGACTTGTTATAATTGTGGTAAAAAAGGACACACATCTAAATTTTCATACTTTAAAATTTTGTAAATTTAATAAAAAGTTAAAGCATTTTAGATGAAGCCGTGTTAAAATAAAATCCACGAATTTATCTTGATTCTGATTCATTCAGAAATCTGAAGATTATAGAAAGTAGAAATCAATTGAAAATTGATGAATTAGGTACAACAACTAGTTCATCTGATTATTCTATAAATATGTTAACTAAAGATCAAAGTACGCTTTTAGAAGTAGTAAATTTTATAGATGACCAAAACACTAAAGCTAAACTCCTTCAAAAACTCATTAAAAGTTTTGACGAAACCCAGATAGTAAAAGAGGATATCACTCCTAAAATTCAACATAATACTTATGATCTCACAACTATATTAAATAAAAATAAGCATAAAAAAGTAGACGCAGAAAATTCCACTAGTAATTTAAAAAATGAAGTTAGAAATAAAAAAAAAGAAGTTAGTGAATTAAAACGACAATTTCAACTTCATGATAAACTAATAAAGGTATTAGAATCTCAACTTATTTCTAGTTCTTCTTCTGATGAAGTAGAACCAGATAAAGAATATATATATATATAAAACTTACTGTAATATCAATAAGTGTACGATTCCTTATATTCAGTTTTTAAAAAAATTTTGGTAGCACTTCGACAATAACATAATCAATTCTCAAGTCAAAATACACTAATATAAACACTTCTATATCATCTCAACATCCACCAAAGTCAAAATGGCTACTACCAGACTTCCAACTCAAACGCATCATTCATGTGATTTCCAATCAAATGAAAACAAAAATCAACATAAACTAATTTAAAAAAAAAATCAATTTCAATACGTAATAAACACTTCTACAAATTACAGTCATTAATTTTTTTTTAACAAATTATAATTAATGAAATATTGTCATTTTTGCTTTACTCTCTTTTAGGCTTATCTTTCGGTCCTTACATTATTACAAGAGAGTAGAGACCCATTATATTCCTTTAATAAATTTAAAAATAAAACTTAAATTAACATTTTCACATTTATATTTCGAATTATATTTTAAATTTGATTCAATTAAAATATTAGAAATTAATTTTGTGATGAAATCTAAAGAAGAAGATTTAAAAGATATAAAAAATAATGTGTGTTTAAATAGAATTAAAAAGCAATTAGAAACTAAATTTATACAAAATAAAATCAAAAATTTAACAACATTAAAAGAATCTATGGAAAAGGAACTATGTGCTGATCATCCACATGCTTTTTGGAATCGTGAACAACACATAGTAGATTTACCATATGAAAAAGATTTTGATGAAAAAACTATTAAAACTAAAGCTAGACCAATTCAGATGAATCCTGAATTGATATAGAGCATTGTTAAAAATGAAATTCAGGATTTATCATAAATTAATATCTTAAATCTTAGAAGCCCATTGTCTTGTGAGCTTTTTTGTAAATAAAAATGCTGAAATTAGAACGTGGTGTTCCCCAGATTAGTAATAAATTATAAACATTAAATACAAACTTTAAAATGGATAAGATATCCATTCCTAATAAAAAAGATCTTTAAAGAAATTATATAATGCAAATATTTAGTAATTTGATATGAAATCTGGTATTGGCAGATTCAAATTTGATCCTAAAAAGGATAATATAAAACTGCATTTACAGTTTCCATTTTGGTCAATACGAATGGAATGTATGCCTTTTGGACTAAAAATGCTCTCTCTTTCTGAATTTCAAAGATTATGAATGATATTTTTTAATCCTTATTCTAAATTTTGTTAATTGTTATATGATGATGTACTTATTATTTTTAGTACAACTCTTCATGAACATTTCACACACTTAAAAACCTTTTGTATGGTAATTCGGCAAAATGGTTTGGCCTTAAGTAAAACTGGCCTTAAGTAAAACTAAAATGGACTTGTTTAAAACTAAAATCAGATTTTTGGGTCATTATATTGAGCAAGGTAAAATTCAACCCATAGAAAGAACCCTAGTATTTGGAGAAAAATTTCCAGATGAAATTACTAATAAACTCCAATTACAAAGGTTTTTTGGTTGTTTAAATTATGTCATTGATTTTTACCCTAATTTAAATTGTATGTTAAGATTATTGCATGATCGATTACGAAAAAATGCTAGTCCTTGGACGGAAAAGCATACTCAATTAGTTCAAAAGATAAAATCTTTAGTAAAAGAAATACCATATTTCCTAATCCACAGCATTTTAAAATTGTTGAAACTGATGCTTCGGATTATAGGATATGGTGGTATTTTAAAACGCAACAACTTGATTGGAAAGAGCGGTATAATCCAATACACTTCAGGCCATTGGAACCCTCGCCTCAACTTAACTTATTCTTCTATAAAAAAAGAAATTTTGAGTATAGTAATATGTATAAATAAATTTCAAGTCTTATTTATTAAACCAAAAATTTTTATCTACGTATGATGTTCAATCTGGCTAAAGATGTTTTACAAAAAGATGTTTTTACAAAAAGATGTTCAAAATCTTGCCTCTAAACAAATTTTTGCACGATGGCAAGCATTATTAAGTATTTTTTATTTTGATATTGAATTCATTCTGGTAATAAAAATAATATTCCAGACTTTCTTACTCGTGAATTCTTACAGAACAATGGGCAAGAAAAAGGATAAGGGTAAAGCCATTAAAGAAGAATCTGATTCACCCACTAAAGCTCTTTCTGAGCATTCGGACGATATCACTAAAACCCCAGCCTTAAACACTAAAACCTCTAAATATCTTCACAAATGGATTGAACAACTCAGTCAATCCCCTGAAGTATTAAAGGCGTTGCAAGGTATAGCATCTTCTTCCACAGAGGATGCAGGTATGTCATCTAAACTTAAAACGATCGTACCCGTTCATGGTACGGCTAGTCTTGTCTCAAACGGTAGACAGTAAAGACTTCAAACGGTAGACAGTAAAGACTTATCAAATCCGTTGATGGCGGTGGATTTGCCAAAAATCCAGTATACTCCTCAAAGTATACATAAATGGTTTGTTAAAAATATTTTTAATTATGAAATTGAGATCAAGGATGGGTATAAATAATACGATTTATTAATCCTTGGTCAATTTTAAAACACTATTACCCTGAGGATTGGTATTTTACTCCAAATGATCTTTCAAAACCTCAGGAATATTATCATAATATCCCATAATATTTTACTTGATACTGGATCTGTCAAAATTAAACATAATCTGGATTCTAAAAATAAATCAATTATTTTGTATTCTTCCATAAAAATTCAAAGAGTTATTCATCCTAAAGATTGGCCTGCTCCATCTCTTTATACTCCAGTAAAATCCAAAGTTTTATATAAGCATGTGCATAGTACTACTTATAATTATTTTGACTATAAAGAAGCATGGGAAAAGGTTTTTTATGTTCAAAATCCCACTGCTACTCATTCGTGGTTAATTTATTTTGATCAGTCTTTTCGTACTGATTTAAAGATTCCAAACTGGTTTAAAAAATGGTGGCAAACTGGTTTAAAAAAATGGTGGCAAGGACGCCATGTCTGCCCATTTGGCTTTGCCTTTAAGACTGGGTTTGGATGACGATTTATCTGAAGAACCTGCTGGCTGTTTACTTGAGGAGATTTTTACTGGAGAATCTGTGGAAAGTTGCTGGAACATCTCTTTATATCAGTACTTTAAAGCCCATTATCAATGGTATTTGGACACTCAGTATGCCGTAGGAACTCAAATTCCTATGTTAGTAAAAAGACACAAGATTAAATGGTGGGATCTTTCAAGAACTCTACTACTGAACTTAAAATTAACCAATGGATTCAAAATAAACTCTCTCAAACACCTGCATTAACCTATGCCAATACACTTGCTTTAAAGGATCAACCCACATTTGGAATTCAAAAGTCACAGTGTCAAGCCAGGTTAGCAGCAGCTAAAACCCCTGATGAGTATAAAAGAATTTGCCAGGAAATGTTCCAGCAACTTTCCACAGATTCTCCAGTAAAACAGTAAAAACCGTCCTTCAAGGTAAACAGCCAGCAGGTTCTTCAATTTTAAATCGTCATCCAAACCCAGTCTTAAAGGTTTAAAGCCAAATGGGCAGGACATTGGCTGTCCTCTTCTTCATCCTCTTCGTCAACATCATCATCTTCCCTTGTTTCAAGTAAAGATAGCAATTGATGAGTATTTCTTCAATCAATAATGTAAAAGTAAAAGCTGACAAAAAAGAAAAAGGAAAAGCAAAAGTTAAACAAAAAAGTAAAGTGAAAAGAAAAGAAAAGAAAAAGGACAGAAGGACACTTCTTCCTCATCCGATTAAAGGCGAGAAGGAAACTCTCTATTCCTTCCACATGTCCTCCACAGTAAAAGGCAAAGTCCAATGGCCGACCACAAGCCATTAATTCCTCTACAGTAAAAGTCAGTGACAGACAGACCTAACGTGTATCAACAGTTAAAAGTAAACAAAAAACAATTCTTTGTTTTTCTGTATATTAAGGGAGGCCTCTCCCCTTGTGAAGGCATAAGTTTAGTTTTAGTTTTAACCATAATCCCTCTCTCCTTCTTTCGATCCTAGTTACAATTGTAAGCGTTTCAAGTTGGAAAAGTCTAAATCTAAAACTCTTGTAGTTTTAAATCTTGTATTGTATTTTGTAATTAAATAAAGTTTGTATTTTATTCTTAAAACTGCTACGAATATAAGTCCGTGTTTACGGCACCTTTCTTTCTTCTCCCCTCCCACATCTGACTTAATTCTGGACTGGGGATTCCAGTGTTAAGGTTGCAGGAACCCTAAACTTTGTGCTAAATTGTTGATTAATAATTTGGTATAAGTGATGTTGTGGATGCAGCTTAGTTCTATCTTCCACATCAGAAATATTGTGTAAACTGTATTGCTGATTCTGAAGTAAAAATATACTTAATGAACTATCTTAAGTATTCATATAAACTCATATAAACCCAATTAATCATAGTATTTTAGTTCACAGTTATAATTTATCTTTAAATGTTTGTATCTGTATTTATTTAAATCCCAGTAATAATCTTAACTCTCTACATATATATGACTTGTAAAATTAAAAGGCATAAGTCATTATTTTCAAAGTCTTTAGTCTAAAGTAATGAGTCATTAGTCTTTAGTCTAAAGTAATGAGTCATTAGTCTTTAGTCTAAAGTAATGAGTCATTAGTCTTAGTCTTTTTGTTTTGTTTAAAGTCTTTAGTCATAAGTCTTTATTATTTTTAGTTTTTGTTGGTATCAGAGCCAAGTGGATTTAGTGCTACGTGGTAGAGATACATAAAAGTCTTCATTTTATGATATATAATAAAAGGTTTTGGCTTTGCCTACTGAACCCACGCCTACAACCACGCCTACTGAAACCCCATGAGTAAGTCCCATGTTGAGTGGCATCTAACGGGTATAACCAGGTAAGGGTTATAACCAAGTAGTCAAAAATTTTATCGTGTATATTATAAAATGGATCCTTTTCCTATGTAGATCGGCTAGTTAGTAAATAGATCTGAAGACTCCGATTAAACTCAGAAATTTAAAAGAGTTATAAAATAGAAATGAATTAATTTTTGCAAGATTTAAGTAAAGCAATTGATGAATGGGGAAATTTCCTAAAGTTGATAAAGAACAATTATAAAGTTTCTAAATTTAATTTATTTAAACAGATTATGTAAATTAAAAACCGAGAAATAAGATTTTCAATTAAGTAAACGCTTTTGAAGATCACTTCTTTTCGTCTTCTAAAAACTTTGCAACATTTCATTAAAAGTAAAAAATATAAATATATTTCATATAGGATTAATTTCCAAGTAGGAATAAAACCTTTAACCAGAGAAGGTTTAAATACTAGTTTATTCTTGCAGTAAGTAAGAGATGCTAGGATTTTTAAAATTTTCAAGATTCTTTATTTAGGAATCCGTTGAGACTAGCCTTAAGTGAAGGACCGATTTCCTTTGATTTCTACTCCAGATAATGACTGTCTCTCTAAAGATTTAAATATTTTAGAAAGTATAGTTTTGAAATTAAAACTCATAATTATAAAATGAAGCAAGGATTCAAATTTCCTATAGCTTTAATTTATAAAATTCATTATAAGGCAATGAATTCAGCTTTTGGTACTAAATATAAATTACAACCTAAAAACTTGGTGAAACCAGATTTTCTAATTCAAACAGATTTGACTAAAACAAACAAAAGTTTAATTCCTAAAAACCAATCCAATGGAAGGATATAACACTTCCAGTGTGAATGGATTTTAAGGGGTTTGTAGCCTCCGGTCCAGTTATTGATAAAGTAAAACCAAACGTCAATTTGCAAAAATTGAACAATGTTGAAAAGATGGTAAAGTAAACTTTAAAATTTTAATAGTAACTTTAAAATTTAATAGAAGTCAAAGTATGAGGTATGTAGGGTCATCTTCCTCTGTAACTACAGATGAAAATGATAAACCTACTTCATCTATACCCTCTGTTATTTATGCTAAATATAAAGAGACTGAGCCTAAACCAATAATTCAAACATTAGTAAAACCAAGATTTTCTACTTCAGATATTCCAAATTTAAAAATGAAAGGTGTTGATTATAGTAATTCTATACCACATGCAGTTTATAACCCTGTAGATAATTATGTAACTCAACAGTCAACCTTAGTTAATTCACCTGAATCACCAACAGTTTCAGCTATCACTGAAAATGTTAATGATATAAATAGAGAATTAAATGTTCTTAGTAAAATAGATATTGAGAAAAGTTTAATAAAAGAAATATCTAAATCTTAAAACTAAAAATTTACTTAAAATGAAAAATATTAAAACTTATCCTTTGACAGAATTAAAAATATGAATATTTAGAATATAAAATCAATAAGGCAAAACCAAATTAATTTCTTTGAATGTATAAATTAATTAAGAAAATAAATCTGATAAAAGGTCTAAATCCAGATTACTATAAGAGATAAAAGACCAGAATGGATAGTAAAATGATCAAACCATAAAAAGTGATTTTTTCCACCTAAAACAATTAGTAAATTAAAAATAATCCAGATAATGAAGAGTTTTTTTTTTATTTCTTTTTATATGTGCTCCATTATTAAATTCCCAAAGAAAGGATATAAAAAAAAAGGTATTGAACAAATAAATTTTAGTAATGCAAGTTTAATTTGTTTTAAAAGACTAGCCGTACCATGAACGGGTACGATCGTTTTAAGTTTAGATGACATACCTGCATCCTCTGTGGAAGAAGATGCTATACCTTGCAACGCCTTTAATACTTCAGGGGATTGACTGAGTTGTTCAATCCATTTGTGAAGATATTTAGAGGTTTTAGTGTTTAAGGCTGGGGTTTTAGTGATATCGTCCGAATGCTCAGAAAGAGCTTTAGTGGGTGAATCAGATTCTTCTTTAATGGCTTTACCCTTATCCTTTTTCTTGCCCATTGTTCTGTAAGAATTCACGAGTAAGAAAGTCTGGAATATTATTTTTATTACCAGATGAAATTCAATATCAAAATCAAAAATACTTAAAAATACTTAATAATGCTTGCCATCTTGCAAAAATTTGTTTAGAGGCAAGATTTTTAACATCTTTTTGTAAAACATCTTTAGCAGATTGACAATCAATGCGTAATAAAAATTTTTGGTTTAATAAATCAAACTGAAATTTATTTATACATATTACTATACTCAAAATTTCTTTTTTAATAGTGGAGTAGTTAAGTTGAGCGGGGCTCCAATGGCCTGAAGTGTATTGGATTATACGCTCTTTACCATCAAGTTGTTGCTTTAAAATACCACCATATCCTATATCCGAAGCATCAGTTTCAACAGTTTCAACAATTTTTAAATGCTGTAGGATTAGGAATATATAATAGGTATTTCCTTTTACTAAAGATTTTAAACTCTTTTGAACATTTGAGTATGCTTATCCTGTCCCGTCCAGGGACTAGCATTTTTTCGTAATCGATCATGCAACAATTTTAACATACAATTTAAATTAGGGTAAAAATCAATGACATAATTTAAACAACCAAGAAACCTTTGTAATTGGAGTTTATTAGCAATTTCATCTGGAAATTTTTCTCCAAATACCAAAGTTCTTTCTATGGGTTGAATTTTACCTTGCTCAATATAATGACCCAAAAATTTGATTTTAGTTTTAAACAAGTCCATTTTGGTTTTACTTAAGGCCAAACCATTTTGCCGAATTACCATACAAAAGGTTTTTAAGTGTGTGAAATGTTCATGAAGAGTTGTACTAAAAATAGATTGAAGAGTTTGTACTAAAAATAAGTACATCATCAATATATTACCAAAATACAAAAATTTTAGAATAAGGGATTAAAAAATAAAATCATTCATAATCCTCTGAAATTGCAGAAGAGCATTTTTTAGTCAAAAGGCATTACATTCCATTCATATTGACGCAAATGGAACTGTAAATGCAGTTTTTATATCTATCGCTTAGATCAATTTGAAATCCTGGCCAAGTATCCCGATTTTCAATATCAAATTTAAAATATTTGCTTTATATAAATTTTTTAGAAGATCTCTTTTATTAGGAATTGGATACCTAATCCATTTTAAAGCCGTATTTAATGGTTTATAATTTATTACTATTCTCGGAACACCACGTTCTATTTCAGCATTTTTATTGACATAAAAAGCCGCACAAGACGATGGGCTTCTAGATTTAGATATTAATTTTTTATTGAGTAAATCCTGAGTTTCATTTTTACAATGCTCTATCAATTCAGGACTCATCTGAATTGGTCTAGCTTTAGTTTTAATAGTTTTTTCATCAAAATTTTTTTCATATGGTAAATGGTAAATCTACTATGTGTTGTTTTCGATCCCAAAAAGCATGTGGATGATCAGCACATAATTCCTTTTCCATAGATTCTTTTAATGTTGTTTTTAATGTTGTGATTTTATCTTTGTATTTCTTTAGTCTCCATAAATTGTTGTTTTAATTTTTGTTTTTTAACACATATTATTTTCTTGTCATCCTTTTAATCTTCTTCTCTAGATTTAAATTAAGGAAATTGATTTCTAAGATTTTAATTGAATGAGCTTTTTTAAGAGATTTAATTGGCTTTTTCTTAGCGTTTTTCAGTGAATTCTAAACTTAACTGTACTATTTTCTTATTTTAAATTTAATACAATCCTCTTTTCATGAATATGGTGTTTATTTAGGTTTATAAAAGGGGTTCTAATATAAGCCAATATAATTTAATTTGAGGTGATACACAGGAAAAAAATAAATTTTTTTTTTTTTTTTTGTTTATTCTAAACCTTGGTTTAACCTATTGATTTACTATTTGTGCATCTGTTTTACCTATAATTTCTAATTTAGATTTATTTGCAGTACTTAGTTTTTCATTAGTTTTTGACCAATATCTTTTAGGCATTAAATCTGATTTTATACAATTTAAATCTGCACCTGTATCAAACAGTGCAATTGCATCTATCGCAAAATCATTTACCTGAATGTTTATTTTTATCAAATATTTTCTTGAAGTTATTTCTTGTAATAAATTTAGAAAATTACTATTTACATCTTCATCTAATTGATTTATTTCATCTTTATCTGGTTCTGCTTCATCAGAAGAAGAACTAGAAATAAGCAGTTTGAGATTCTAATACCTTTAGTTTTATCATGAGTTTGAAAATTGTCGGTTTTTAATTCACTAACTTCTTCTTTAGATTTTCTAACTTCATTTTTTAAATTACTAGTGGAACTTTCTGCTTCTACTATTTTTTAATGCTTATTTTTTTATTTAATATAGTTGTGAGACTCATAAGTATTTGATGTTGAATTTTAAGGAGTTATATCTCTTTTACTATCTGGGTTTCGTCAAAACTTTTATGAGTTTTTGAAGGAGTTTAGCTTTTAGTGTCTTGGTTCATCTTACTAGAATTTACTACTTTCCAAAAACGGTACTCTGATCTTTAGTTTTAACAGTATTTATAGAATACATCAGATGAAACCTAGTTTGTTCTGTACCTAATTCCATCAATTTTGATTTCACTTTCCTATACAACTCAGATTTCCTGAAGATCCAGAACTCAAGATATAATTCGTGGATTTTATTTAATCACTTCTTCAATCTAAATGTAAATTTCATTCAACTTTTTTAATTAATTTAAACAAAATTTTGTAATATGTTCCCGCTTTTTACCACAATTACACAAGTTAAAATCTTTTATAAGAAGGTTTTTATTTGAATTGTTTAGCTTGTTGCCTTTTTTTTAACTTCCTATGGGGTTATATTTTCTTTAGAATAAAATTTATCTTGACTAGGGGTAGACCTGTTAATTGTCTTTTATGATATTTATTTTTTGATACTGTTTTTTAGAATTTTGTGTTCGCAAGCATTGTTCCATCAACATTCTAGTGGAGATTTTTTAAACTATAAATCAATTGTTTACAAAAATGAATGCCTAAATTCTTTTTTAGTTTTATGATTTCATATTTTTATTGTTCCTTTGAAGTTTTAAGTCATGAACAAATCTGCAACCTTCTTTTTTGAATTATACTAATTAATTGACCATAAAGTTAATTTATTGTAATGTATAGGTTTTGACCAATAATTGTTGTTTAATAATTGTTTTTCCTTTTCTCCCAAGAAATAAGGTAACCCAGCTAAAAACTTTTCTTTTCAAAAGCTTTGATTAGAGTCTTCCCTTAACATTAATCGAGTGAGAAAAGTCGTTTGGTGTTTTCTTCTATCATATTTATATTCCTAGGAACTTCAATTTTACTTAATTGTTCTTTTAATATAGTTACCAATTCTGTTTGACTGGACTGAAAAGGTGTCAAAAGAATTTGTTCTTGTATATTTTCCTTTACAATTGGTTTATCGTTACGAGTTATTAAACTTTTATCAGATTGATTCTCTTTAATTGATTTAAACCAGTCAAAGAATTTTATCTCATTTTGGTGTTGGTTCGTGAAGATGATAGTCCACCAACCTTTAAGTTGTCACAGTAAATCCAGCAACTCAAGGATTTCTGCAATACTTTATCAGAAATAATTGACTTTGCGTTTTATAAGCCATTTGCAAAAGCATACGTCATTGGTTGCAAAATACTTAATATATTTATTCTTAAACCATCGATGTTCCTCATCAGTTGTTGAAGCATTATAATTTAAATGAGATATAGTGTTTAGGTTATCAAAAATTAATTTCTTTTAGACTTTTATATATATATATAATATAGTAAGCCAAAAGAGATACAAGCCAACAAAATACAACAACGTGCTCTCTCGCCCTCTTTGTTAGATGAAAACAAACCACTTAATATATTATATTCACTTAAACCATCGATGTTCCATTCATAGATTGTTGAAGCATTATATTTAAATTGAGATATAGTGTTAGGTTTATCAAAAATTAATTTCTTTTAGACTTTTATATATATATATATATATAGTAGCCAAAAAGAGATACAAGCCAAAAATACAACAACGTGCTCTTCTCGCCTCTTTGGTTAGATGAAAACCAAACCAACATCTACAAATGACTCTGTTGAATTATTAGATGATTCTAAGGCACCAGACCATCATTCTCCAAGAACTAAGTCTCTTGAATATGAAGTCTCTTCAAGTGGAATATCACTTCAGATGTGAATAATTCTTCTCATACCTTTCCTAGAGCAAACAAAGAGCTTAAGTGTAGAACAAACATAGAGCTTGAATGATTTTTCTTCAGAGCAAAGGGAATTATTTCGAGATTGATTTCTTTTAAGTCATCAATTGTGGCTTTATTTCCTTCTTCCAAAGTAAAAGGAGTATCTTCAGTATTTTCCTTAATAGGAGTTTGAACTTGATCCATGTCTTAAAAAGTAACAAGACCATCACTGCATCAAGGTATTCTTCCCCAAGTTGATTAAGAATTCAGCCAGTTATAACCATAATATTTGGTTTTGCTTTCAATATGGATCTCGCAGTCACCTCTCACTTAGTTTTTCTTTTCATCCACGATGTTCATTGCAATCTACAGTGCCAATAGATTGCTTTTTTTTTTTTTTTGTTCTTAGTTCCTTTATTGATTTTGAAATCCTAAGTCTTTGATGTATGCAAGTTCAATCCTTTATATCATCCACACCTTCTAGGATTCCAATTCAATCAAAGACTAATATGGGATTCAAAGAAACTCAATTGGTTGAAAATATAAAGTTTTGAAACCTCAATTTTTGCGTTTTTCTATCTTTTCAATAGTGATGTAAATGGAGGAGGTTTCTTTTCTTAATTTCAAACGTAAAGGGGTAGGAGCTTGATATCTTAAATCAACTTTAAACCCTTGATCAACAGTATTCTTTTCCTTTAAGACTTTATGAATTCCAACCGATGATTGTTCACCATCACCATTCTTGAAATCCTTCATCAGTTTGGCTAATCATTAGAACAGTACCCAACTTTAGCCAATAGTTTATAAGCATTATATCAAAACCACTTGTTTATTTGGTAAGTAATGCTTTAGGCTTAACTAGTAGGCTTTAGGAAGGCCTTGTAAAACCTTTCAAAGATGAATTGAAAACTTTAAGGGAGATAAGACTAGTGAAAGGGAAAGTTAACTCCTTCAAGCCCCATGCGATACCTTTTTCTTGAATTGAGGAAGAGGATTTGTCATCTTTGCCTTTAAAGACATGCACAAAATAAATCTTTACTCTTTTAGAAATCACTTGACTTGTTTTTTTTAATTTCTTTTTCCATTTTCCTTTATTGAGGAACATTCCCCTTTTGGTTTCTATACAAACTTCTTTACCTAGCTCTCACTTCACCATTTTCAGGAGCGGGTTGAATTTCCTTAATTGAAAATTCTTTAAAGTAGAACTTTACATCGATGAAATTTGATTCAGCTTCAGTGAATGACTTTTGAATCTGCTTATAATTGTTCTTAATTTTCCATCTTTTGAGTACTTAAATTATATATGGTTAGTCGAAGGCCACAACTTATTTCCATATATCCACGGGCACCCTAGCAATATGTTGTAGGTTGTCCTTGCATCAATCATATGAAGAAGAACACTTTATTTCATCTTATTAATTCGCAGTCGAAACTGAATTCATCCTTTAGCCTTTTTCCCAATTTTATTAAAGCCATGAATCATCAATCGATTTTGCTTCAGTTCATCAATCGATTGTGACAACTCGACCTAGAAAAGTAGTATAATGAGGGTGGGGAGTAGCGCTAGGGAGGGCCACTTAAAAGCCTTCTAGGATGGCAAGACTACCTAGGATAATAGAATGCGAGGCATAAGAATGAATCAAATAATACATTAAAACTAAGAAAACCAATCACTAAATGCGCCTTTTAGCGGAATGGTCTAGAAAATTGAAAGAACTCAAGGTTAAGTGTGCTCACTTAAGAGGAATTTTAAGATGGTTGACCTCTTATGAAGTTCTCCATTCCACCTAGGGGATAAAATTGTGAGACTTATGGCTAATGGCCAAAGTGAATAATTCTTCTAGTGGTTAGAGTCAAAGCGTGATAAGAACCTATATCATAAGAAAAATTTGATATACCTTTCACTCCTAAATATAGCCTACAATAAACATTGGGCGATTATGAAGCTTATTATTAAGTACCTGATCTGCATTAGTGAAGGTAATCTTTTCAATAGTCATTTGGTAGGCTTTTGCTTCTTAAGTCTCCTCATTGCTATCTTATTTTAGATTGCCTTTAACATGACAGCATGGAAAAGGCAATTTAGCATCCATAAATTCTTTTGGTATGTATTCTACTAAAGTAATTGGTTACCTAGGCTCTTGCTATATGTAATAATTTTCTGCCATGATTCAAAGAACTTTCTCGACTTTCAAAACTTTGGTTCAATCTTTGAGGAAGTAAATTGTGTCGGTTTGACAAACTTCTTTAACACCTTATTCCTTCTTGGAGTTTGCTTAGTTGGAAGTGGGTTACTCCTTTTATTTCTTTTACGAGTGACTAGAATCCATCTTTTATCCTCAAATTGATCCCTAAGAAGTTCATTGCCCCGAGTGATGCTCTTATGTCCTCCTTGTAGCAAGTTAAGCTCATTTGGCAAAGAAACTTAGTTTGGAGCATAAACCTCAACTTGAACTGGGTCCAAAGAGCCAAATCTTATCATTACCATCAGTAAGAGAGTACGCCAGAGAAAGATATTCTTTTGTAAGATGATCTGAGACAGGGCAGAAAAGAAAATGACATAGTAAAATTCATATGAATTGTACGTGATGTGTAGCTAGTGCCTTGTCCATTATCAATTGCTAGCTTATATAAAGTAAAATCATTTGGAAAATTAACACGTTCTTGTCTGCGAGGAATAAGAGCTAGGAAATCATCACCAAGAATAGAATCTCGTTAAAGCTTTAATAACCTTTAGAGTGATGGACATAGGACCCATTGGAAAAATGAAGGAGTTGCAGGTGCTGAACCAAAAGCTCAGAGATGTAGAAAGTATCTCATAGTTCAAAGGAAGAGCATCAGGAGAAAGATGGCTTAATTTGATTAGATGGATGAGACCAGTCTTTTTCTAATAGTCTTGGTATTTAAAAGATGGAGTAGTAATCCATGAGTTCCATTTATGATTGTACTGAGGCCAGGATCTTGGTTTACCTACGGTTAATGGGATATTGATCATTTATAGAGTAGAAGTTTGTTGGCATGACTTAAAGGAAATGGAATCGACAGAAAAGTCTTAGCCATAGGGTGGATGGTTTTCTCTCCTAAATAAAGATGGATAGGTGCCTATGAAAAAAAGAGGGGCGGACAAGTCCATTTTGGAATAAAACTAACATGAGTGGTTGAGATATTATTAGTAACTTACCCTAGATAATTGTGCACCAGGAGACATTTTAGGAGAAGGAATAGTCGTGTCAGGATTGGAAGAAGAAGAACCTGAAAAGAAAGTAAGCTGTAAGAATTTTTAAGAAATTTTGACAGAGTTTTTTTTGTATTTTTTAAGTTCCAGGAATTGGCTTCCCATTCTAGGACCTTTAATCGATTCCTATCAAACAAAAAATAACACACACAATTCGCATTCACAATCATCAAGTTCAACCCCAAGTCAAGGTTCAATTTTTTATTTTCCAAGATTATATTATTTGATTATTTACCTTGAGCAATTCTAGTGAATGAATTAATTCCGGTATTAGAAAATAAACCAATCAGTATTGAAATAATTTAAAAAGAAGCTGACATAGTAGGAATTGTAGGATTCCTTAGTTCCGCAGCTGATGTATTTTCATTATTTTCACCGGGAGTAGAGGATGCAAAATTCTGTGCAGGAGAATCCATGACAGGGAAAGAATATGAAAAGTATAGAATTAAATTTACATTCGGTAATTTTTTATTTATATATAAAGTATAGAGAGTTATATATATATATATATAGACACACAGACACACACACATGTATACAATAAAAAAAGGAAAAAATGCTACTATACAAAAAAAAGGTTAAACTACAAAAATACCTCCAACTATACGACTTGTTACAAAATCACCTTAAAACGACCTTTGTATCCTGGGCACCCCCATTTCAAAACTTTGACATATTGATACTCCGGTTTAAAAATCAGAATATAAAAAGGATTAAAGTGATATTTAATGCAGTACCCATTGCTTTACCTTGGGTTAAGCTAACCCAAGGAAGTTAAAACTCACCGTTTAAAGTAGAACTCCGTTAACCCAGTTGTGAACATTTTTTCTTCTTTCTCCTTTCTTTATCTTAGTTAGCGACATTGCCCAACTTTTTCTCTTGCTATTCTCATCCTTTCCATTTCATTTTGCTTCGCTCGACTACCGTCACATTGCTCGTTATATATTGTAATTGTTTATGATTCTTATTAAGACGAGAAAGTTGGGTGATTTTTATTTTTAATGCAATTAGGGTTTATGTTTCAAACATTACAATAGATATGGATTCTAGATCTAAAGGGAGTGAGGGGTCGATTAACTCAACATGCAATAGCTCTGCACTGAGGTGTAGCCACAACCAACATGTCCACATCCTTACATCGTGGAGTAGCAAATGGACTTAAAGGAAGCTGAGAAGAAGCCAGATAATAATAAAGCATCTAACTGAGAGTTGAAGAAGCAAATGGAGATCCTTATTGCAGAAAACACAAGACTCACTTCTCATTTTGGAGAGAAAGCACAAAAGGAAAATCATTTATTGAAGTCTACATGTGTAGCAATTGTGTTTATATGGTTGATTTATTGGGTTGTTCAATTGAAAATATAGGCACTATATATGAGTTTGCACTAGATCTAGGCAATTTTGGTTGTTAATGGAATGTAAAAAATTGACTATTTGGTCAATCAGAAATGAATTATGCTTTGGACCAAATATATCTGCTTACTATTTTTTCTTGAGTTGGCATTATGTTAGATTTAGATATTGCAAAGTTAATAATAGTTATGACTAGTTCTGATAAATAAATAATGATTTTTTTTATTTAAACAGGAAAATTGGTGTTCTAAGCTATCTATAGCCTTTCCTACAACTGTTGTTTGTGTAATTACTGCAATTGCATAACTAGTAATATAATTAAACACCTTATACCTCTATATTTTTAATTTTTCATAACTCTAGCAATGTTAATTTTAGATACAAATGTTGTAAGTATTCAAGTTTAAATTTTAATTGTAGATACTCTTCCAAGTTTAATTTCCTTGCAAGTTATTGATATTGCAGAAAATAAGCTAAATGGAAATGTTCCTCCTAATTAAGTAATATGTTTCTTTTTTTTTTTTGTAATTGTAGATTTAAGGAAATATAGTTGCACCAAGTAAAATATTAGAAAGGTCAGCTCCTTATATGCGTAGCTGGATTGTGTTTGTAGAAGTAAATAATGCTTCTGTGGCTGGAAATGGACAAATTAATGGAAGAGGGTCTGTATGATGGAGATGTACTAGTCAATTGCATGAAACTATTAGGCATGAACTTTTATTCTTACAAAAACGTGAAATTAATGGCTAGCAATCAAGATCTAAATATTAAAACAAATAAAACTAAAATGCAATCATGGCACGCATTAAAAAAATAAAACTAAAATGAAAGTTTAATAAATGGATTCTAAATATTTAATTTAGTTGCTATATATAATATGTGAAGTTAAGAAAAAAAAAATAGAGCAATAAGTGAAGTTGAGGAAAACACAGTAATTGCTTACCAATCACGCCTCCAGCGTCTACACTATGGTTGGCAAGCAACCACCGTGTATTGCTGAACAGGAAGACGAATTAAATAAAGGAAAAGCCTCTCTTAGGTTCAAGATGAGGGAAATTTGAATGGGAGAAAATTTGCGAGGGAGACAGGGTTTTAGAAGTTGAATACTTGGTTTGTAAAGGAGGGTTTTTTGGGTAAGGGAAATGTGACAAAACAGTGAGTTTTGGGTCCTTCGGTTAAGCTAACCAAGGTAAAGCAGTGGGTCCAGCGTTAATAACATTTTAATCCTTTTTATATTTTAATTTTTAAATTGGAGTGTCAATATATCTAAGTTTTGAAATAGAGGTACCAGAGGTACAAAGATCGTTTTAGGGTGATTTTGCAACAAGTTGCATAGTTGGGAGTATTTTTGTAGTTTAAGCCATGAGAAAAAAAAGAAAAAAAAAACAAGAAAGGCACATTGTCACTCTGTGTGATCTGATATTTATATTAAAAAAAGAAAAATGGGAAAGGAAAAGGAATGCTACCATATATAAGCAAAAGGTTGTTCTGACATATGAATATATGTTAAAGAAAACGAAAGAAAGAAAGAAAAGCAAAGGAGCAGGTGAAGGACATACCTTTTTAACATTGATGGACGATAAATAGGTCAAATCAAGTTAATGGTAGAAGCTGAATTATGGAGTAAATGGGAAGATCAATCTGCGCTGCTCAAATAAAAGGATCGTAAATGAATAGTGTTTTTGAGTAAATAAAGTTTAAATAAAGTAAAATTAGTTACTAGAGTTAGGTCGTTTGATTATTTTTAGGATTGCAGGCGTAAGTTTGTAAATCTTTTTTCTTTTATTATTATTTTGTAGTATTTGAATTAGTTCAAAATTAGGAAAGAGAAATCATAGCATGCTTTGGAATTGAGTTAAAGATTAAAAATTGGGTGAATTAAATGGGCTTTAACAGATGAAGAATGGTCTATCAGGAAAATCTCATTTATGGAGGCAATTGTTCGCACCATATTTTAATTTTTATCTGTTATGGCTTGACTTGTGGGTTTATAACTGATTTGGGCTTAAAATTAATTGATTGGGGCCTTTAAATATTGAATACCCATAATTAATGAATTAAATTTTAGCATGTATGAGGAGGTTAGTAGCATAAAGAAACTGCTCTCATGTTGCATGATGAAGAGAAGTTACATGGACAATTGAAAAGTTGTGTCCGTAAAAGTGTTAATCGTTAGGTGCTTATAAAAGCCAAGCTCGAGTATAGAATGAGGCCCCAATAATCAACTCCAAAAATCAAAACCCAAGAACAATTCAACTACAATTTTCCAAGCAAATAGCAAACTTCAATGTCATTTTTCTTTACTTTATTGTAATTTTCTTTCCAAGTACTGTTGAATGCTCTTTAAGATTTCAATCCTTATTTATATAATAATTTTGATTTCAAGCAATCTTTTTATTTTACAAAGCTTTTTGCAATTTTGATTTTCAAGCATTGCTTATTAATTCAAAGCAGTCGATGGAGCCAAACCCTTTAGTCCTCTGATTAAGAAGCTCAGGTTGCGCAATTTCTCTTGTAGTTGGTAAACTTTAATACTTGACATGCTCAAGCTGTTAGTTAGCCATAATTATTTTACAGCACGAAAAAATCTTAATATAGATTTATATTTAAAATTGAGAATCTCAATGCCAGCTCATTCTTCAACATGCACACGGTCAAAGCCTCGGACTCCTCTCATTGCTGGGAACTTATGGTTTCTTATTTTATTTCACTCCTGATGTGATTCTTTTCACTCTTCACTTACAGTACTAAATCACTATCAATATTTTAGCCATCAAAATTGATAAAGAAAAAAGAGAGTTAAAATTAATAAACAATTCATAGCATATAAAAAAAATCATATAATATTAAAATTGGTTTGTCCTTGTATCTTAAAAGGAATAACGTAAATTATTAGAATTGTAATTCATCTAAGAGTTCTTACTAAGAAAAAGTGAATATATGTTGGGTCTAGGTCAATTTTATCCTAAGATTGTGATGATTATGTAAACCAAATAAATTTAGTACTTATGTTGTGCTAAAGATTTTTATGCAGAAATTATTATTGAAAATTATCGAAGAAATGAAGTTCCTACAACCCAAGACTTTTATTTGAAGACCATGAAGATTAATGAAGATATTTTCTATTGATTAGTATTATAATAAGTCTTAGAAAATTACTGTAGGATAGAGAGTAAATAATATTATAAGCACAAATCTATTTTATCTCTCTTAAAATTATTTTAAAATGCTTTTGAATAAATTTATTAAGAGGATATAGCCAAAATCTTTACTCTTCACATTTTCCCATCTAAAATATTTTTGGAGTAAATATCCTTGGTAATTAATTTAATTGAAAATTATCGAAAGATATAATGAAGTTCCTACAACCCAATAGACTTTTATCTTGAAGACCATGAAGATTAATGAAGATATTTTCTATTGCTTAGTTATTATAATAACGTCTTAGAAAATTACTGTAGGATAGAGAGTAAAATAATATTATAAGCAACAAATCTATTTTTATCTGCTCTTAAAATTATTTTTAAAATGCTTTTGGAATAAATTTAATACTTAAGAGGCTATAGCGCAAAAATTCTTTACTTAAGAGGATATAGCCAAAATCTTTACTCTTCACATTTTCCCATCTAAAATATTTTTGGAGTAAATATCCTTGGTGGCTATTAAATGAAATTCTGTAAAAGCAGTTTCTAATCTAAAAAGCAGTTTCTAATTAAATACAGCTGTCTGTTTCTGATGCAGATGGTTGTTTCTACTATAAAAGTTACACTGTTTTTTAAACTAAACCTTTCACGTCCAAACCTTGCATGTGTGAATATTAAAAGTGGTCTGATAGCCCTTTTAATTATAACCCATGCATTGTCTCTTTAGTTTAAAAATGTCAAAAACTTCATTGCTCATTAAAGCAATAATCTTAACGTTAATTTCTAAGAGATTATCATCTTTTCAATTTCTAAGAGATTATCATTCATTTTCATATAAAACCCTTCCTCTTGATAAAAAAAAAAGACATTTGCAAAGAGTATGAGTCCAATTGTTCAATAATTACAATCTCTAAAAGCTCTCTCTTCATCCCCTTATTTCTTTTCGTCTTTTTGCTTCAAGAAAATATTTTTTCAAAAGAGAAAAGAAAATTAATACAAACATTTTCCTGAAGAACAGTTTTTCTGATTTTAAATCCGTTTTCTAAATCTGTGTTCTGATTCTTCCGATGCTTTATATTTGCATTTTTCTCTGTCTGTATAAGATTCTGTAATCTATTATAGATAGGCTCTTTGATTTAAAAACTTTTGTGTAATAGCAATAGGTGAAAAGCTCTGGTGGAGAATTAGGTTATCAAAAGCAACAATTCTCCATTGGTGTGAGCTTCTAACGTCCTTGCGGAATGTGAGCTTCTTCTATTCCTCCGCAAAACAAGAAAGGCGTTGAAAAGTTGAACTAGACTTTTGGGAAAAATTTAGTGGGACAGCAAAGGTTAGAACTAGGTGTTGATCTATTTCCTCTGTATTAGGTTGGATTTGTCTCTTAAACCCTTTGAACACAGAATAACAACCAGATGTGAAAGTTCTTTAAAGATGAGTCCTTAGCGGGGGAGTGGATGTAGGGTGAGTTAAGTGACCGGAACCACGTAGATAGGGAAAACGAGGTGGTTTTCTTCGTTGTTTATTTCTTTTATTCTCTCTGAAGTTATAATGACTTTGATGTATATTTCTATTTATACACGAACTGGATTAATAGTAAATGTTCAGAAGAATGCAAGTTAGTTATAAGTTTTTCTGATCTTACTAAACAACCCGATTGGAACATTAAAATGAAGGACACTTATTCTATGGACAAAATCAAGATAACTCTTGGATTTCTCTCACATTGTGTATATACCAAGGATACGGCTCTGCATTTGGTTGACAAATTCAGTATAAATCACAATGGTTATATGTAATAATCAGTTTTCTAATCTAAAGCTTTAAAGCTTTCGTTAGAACCAGTTCTAAAATGCAATAACTTGTTTTTTTCATTAACCAGACCATCTTTTTAAAAAATAAGGAAATCGAGGGGTTGGATGTGAAGCTGTTCCCAATCACAATAGCCTATTCGGTTTCACGGAGGAGGTCTTTCTAAAATTCTTTGACTCTAAAGCTTTGTGAGTAGTTCTAAATGCACATAACTATTCTTCACAGAGTTATTCTAAATTATTGCTTAAGCCTTTCGTGAAGTAGTTTAAAATGCAATGGCTGTTCTTCAACAGAGTCCCTTCTAAACTTAACTTAAGCTTTGTGAAGTAGTTTCTAAATTAAAATAAACTTTCTTCACAGAGTTATCTAAAATTGCTTCAGCTTTGGTGAAGCTGTTCTAATTACAATATTTTGTTTGCTTGGCACAAGAGTACTTTTTAAACTTACTATAAGCTTTGTGAAGTATTATCTAAAATTGCCCCCCACAAAACAAAAAAAAATAACTATTCTTACAGAGTATATCTTTTCTTAAATTCTTAAGACTTTCCTAAGAAAGCAAGTTCTTAAACTGCAATGCTTATTCCTCACAAGAGCTTTCTATAGGTGTTTCCCCAAACAAGCTTTGTTGAGTGGTTCTAACTTGATGACCTTTTCTACCAAAACGCTTTCCTATTCCACTGAATAGAATTTTTGATTTTATGTTATTAGAAAGTTTAAATTATTTAGAAAACTCCATTCCACTACCCGCTGCTTGGGTTGTGCCCATACAAAACAAGACCCACGATTTGGTAATCAAAGCTCATTGCTCTATAACTCTAATCGAAGCTTAAACAGCTTAAGAGAAAAAGATACCAATGGCAGTCCCACTTCCTACTTACATCTTTTAGAAAGGTCAATCTGTTTTCTAGAACTACCCTTCTGTTTAATGGTTCTAATTTCTCCTTACTGGAAAACCAAAATGGAAAGCTTTATAAAATTAGTTTGATATAAATTGCTGGAGGAATGTTAAAATTGATCTTTTATATTCCTATGAAAACTGTGTGAGAATGTAAGAGTTTCTAAAACAGAAGAAGACAATATACCCGATGCTGATTGGAATAAACATTTGTATAAATGCAAAAGCCATCAACTGTCCTTCACTATGCATTACGATCCAAACAGAATACACAAAGTATCTGGATGCTAAGTCTTCAATAGAAGTCTGGGAAAAACTGGAGTTACTTATGAGGGTATTGACGAGTGGAAAGGAATGCCAGATCGGAATATCACTTATCTGGGAGAGAATAATGAAAATGTTTAGTATTTCAAAAGGAATGAAGAGACTATAGCTGAACTATATTTAATTTCCAGATTTTACAAAATATAGTTAATGCCCTTTGAGCAACTCTTGGAAAGGAATTTTTTGAGGATGAGCTTGTTAAGAAATATCCTTAGAATTCTACCCATAAAAAAATGGAGATTCCTATAGGAACTGTAATAGAAACTGCGGAAAGCAGACTATTCAAGTAACCTATGATTATTTGATGGGAAGCATTTCATCTTGTTTTAGAAGATGAAATCCTCTTTTGACTATAGAAAGATAAGAAAAAGAAAAGACCTTGGCTTTGAAAATAGTTTCTAGTGAATAGAAAGTTTTTTATGATCTTAAATACTGTGATGATTTTTAGCACCTAGTTGCCTAAGAGAATTCAAAGAAGTTCTATAAAAAAAGTGTGGAAGGCCACAATAAACAGGTTTTTATCAACACACGAACTTTTCACCTAAAATAGCAAATGCCTAAGAAAGACCTTTTGAAGTGATTTGTTATGAGTGGCAACAAGCCCAGATACATATCCCCTAACTATCCTAAAGCTGAAAAAGAAGTCAAAGAGAAAAGCTGAAAGCAGGTATTTGTAGCTGCTTGGAGTGACTCAGACGTTTCTAATTTTAAAGTCAAAAGTGACCAAGAAGGGAGGATTATTGTGAATATATCTGTTTAAGTGCTAACTATCAATTTTGACTCCAAGCGAACACTCAAGCACTGAGAAGATTATTCCCTTCTCTCCGCTTCCAACATAGAAAGGCCTTATTAAGTAAGTGAAAGCAGGTGCAAGGATCTAGGGGCCAAAAACATGAGGAACAGTAATGTAAGTATCCCTCTAAAACTTTTGAATCTGGAAAGTGATCCTTCTTAGAACTTATTGAATACCTTATGCAGACTGAATTTTTAAAAACTATTGTGTTAGAAAGCATAGGGGAAGTTCTAAATTGAAAGGAAACTTCAAGAAAATTGGAAACTGAATTTTAAGTCCATTTTAAAAAGATATCTTTTTATCAAAGAAGTCAATGCAAAGATCTTATCGTAGATATCAAATATCTTTAAGATTGGTAATAGAACAAATTTTCTGAAAAAAATCTAAAAGGGCAACCTTGAAAGAATTTAAAATGTAAAAATATGAATTCTAAAAAATGGAATCTTTTGAAACAACTTGAGATTTATAGGTATATCTAAAAGTCAATTTCAGAATCGCTTTATCTAAAGAAAAGACAAGTTCTAGCTATGTATGCATTTCAAGACAAAATCAAAGCGTTTCTATAAGAATGTTATTATCCTAATGTTTTTGCACTTTTAGAACATCAAAAGGCATTTTGAGAAAATATCTAGAAGTCTCAACAAGTAAGAAAAATCATAAGTAACGTAACTGTAAAAGGGATCTACATGCGCTGTTACGCACTAACTCTCCAGGACCCCAATAACAAGTTGGGTACCTAAATCTTGCCGTGATTTCTTTTCAGGCGAGCCTAAAGGAGTAGAGCTGAAAAATATGAAATGACGATAACATGCGAATGCAATTGGTGCATCTAGGATATGACTTGGTGATAGAAAGAAATACTACCACGCATATTAGGTAAAAAGAACAAGAGGGAGGTTACAGTGAGGCTTTGGAGACAAATCAAACGGTAAATGGTTGGTATTGGTGTGCGGTTAGAGGTTCTAGTTCCTCCAATAGAAAGATGTATGCTTAGTAGAAGGAATTACATATAACTTTCTTAAGTTGGTAAAGTTAGAATTTG
>NW_023591598.1:1480871-1524804 GCF_014843425.1 Jatropha curcas | reverse complement strand
CTCCCTATATGGTATAGCGCACACGAGAAGGTTTTTTTTTTTCTGTACACTAAACCGGCCTTCTCTCTTTGCACTTTAACTTTATTAGTACATTCCTTGACATTGTAATAACCTTCCTTCTATACTCTATCTTCTCCTGTCCATATCTCTACAATATCCTCTCTTCTTATTTCCCATTAGCACTACCATCACATGGTCCTCCTTTCTCAATAATGGTCATTAAGATATTTTAAGATGATGAAATGGTTGAGTGTGAATTTTGTTAGTTGTATATTAAGCAGCTGTGAGCCTTAATGATGTTCAGCTTTAAACTCATCGAATCTTATCGAGCTTTTACATAAAACAACTATATAAAATTCTTTAGAATCACATGCCTCGAGCTTAAAATTTTCAATTAACTCAAACTTGAAACAAGCTTAAGTGTAATTGAGCCGACCGAGCCTAAAGTTTCAGAACTCTTGAATTTCGAACGAGTTAAATTCTATCGGAACGAGCTTTTGATCTGGGAAAGTTCAAGCTCGGCTCATCTTAACACCACTACTCCAAAGTTCGTATTTAAACTATCACAAACTTGCGATTATGCGGGGTATTAGAATCAAATCAAGTATGGTTTAATAATTTTTTCTGTTTTTTAATTAATGATTTACCACCTTGACAATGCACCAAAAGAAGAGTTAAAAGGTAAAAGTATACATAGCAGCAAATTAATTACGTTATGTAAAATATTGAGTAATTACCATTGAAAATCACACAGTCTTTATTGTGCTACAAATATTAAAAACTGCCAAAAGTGCAAAAAAAAACAAATTACAATTTACCAAAGTAATTTCTTTCTTTAAAGCAGTGAAAACAATTGTTGCATGCAATAAAGCACTAGCCTGAACTGTATCATAGGATTCTGACACCTAATGCCGCTTGGAAAACAACTTGTTATCTGCTTATAAACAATCCTTCTTTACTCCCATGCTCCCCATTCATCACTACTGGTTTCTTGGATCAAATCCCCATTCTTCAACTCCCATCTGATGAGATGAACTAACTTGTCGAAAATCTCAGCAATGACCGCGAACTTTCCCCTTCACGAAACTTGTCAAATCCTTATAACTTCTTTTTAACATTTAAGCTTCTCCCTTTGCCTTATGTTCCCAATTTCTCATGCTCCTGCTGCTGCCTAGTATTCTTATCCTTTTCTAATCCTTTCTGAAATCTCTTCGTCTGCAGCTTCCATTTGATTAAATATCGAGTTTGGCAATTAACTTTTTCCTGATTCCTTTAGTCTCTCGCCAATGCAAATAATGAGCAGTTCCCGGAAAATCTACCCATATTTCCATTTCTTTTTCAAATGTTTTATTTACCCAAACCCCGAAAAACCCATGCATTAGGCTCGCGAACATACCCGGATCAATTGATGGTTTGTATAAACAGGCACCGTATAATTTATCAAGAAGTGCCAAAAACTCATAGCTGTCATTATCCCTCCTTGATAGCTTTTCTTGTGGTTTTCCGGCCCACGCCAATGGTTATCATCCGGAAGTATCCCCACGCATGTGACAGGATGGAGGTGATAATGTTTGCCAATATTAGGATTTTCAAGCCCGCTCTTTCAACAATTTGGCTAAGAGACACCACAAGCGACAATCAGTAACCTTTGATTGAACAACACAAACTTCTTTTCCCAAAATGCAAACAGCAACTTCCACTGTACTCTTCGATTTCCTCTTCTTCTTCGCATATGTACAAACCTTACATAAGCCTCACACATTAGGGAAGAATTAACCCATTACCTGAATTAACTCAAATCCAATTAGCCAGGTCACAAGTTCCTTCTTTTTTTTCCATCCTTTGCAGCCAATACAACACCAACCACAATTAATATCAGAGAAGAAATTTCTAGGAATGTAGTTACATCATAACTAATTCTTCACACCCTTCTAAAATACATAAATGTAAAACCTATCTTCTGATGATTTCAGATTGCACTCCCAATTTCTCACAAACAACATCTAATGCTTCTTGTATATCTTACTATCGAAAATCATCAAGCAAAGCATTACTCCAAGTTCATCAGTAACATGTTGAGGAGTTCTAAATAGAATGCTGACCAGTTAATGTAGAGCCGCCACCAACTGTAGGCCTGCAAGAACTACAACTCCCATATCATCAGTAGCCATAAACCCAGCAGATTAAGTACATTGATCCATTGAAGGCCTCAAGGAGTGAAAGGTTACTTCTTCCAAAATAGTTTCCTTTCTCCAAAACAACCACTTTATAACCAGTCTTTTGCAAGAACCCCACACACCACACTGCCACCGAACCAAACCGACCACCACTGCCGTCACATTTGATAACTATGAAGGATTATTGATTTTTGCCGTAGTAAAGAACAGGGCAATTCCGGACAGTCGAAGAAGAGTTTGCAGTTATTTATCTCTGAAAGGTTCATGTTCTATTATTCCTTATAAAGAGGTCCAAACAGTTTTCTTTTTTCTTCTTCCATTATTTTTAGCTTAGTTTTAATGCAGCCTTCCTTGTTCTTTTAACTCTGGATCAGTCCTGGATAGTCCAATGCCTTTACCATGCTCAGTTCTCCACCTTTCTCATCTACCATAAATTTGGATTTGATATTGCTATTGAATAGTTTACTATAAAAAGAAGAAACAAATTAAACGAAGGCATAGAAGAAATTGAACCTGAGAGAAGAAGACTAGCAACAGATAAGTTTAACAGTCTTGAATAACATCTGAGGAGAGAGAAAAGCTGACGAACCAAGAGCCAATATCTCCCCTGTTTGGAGATGGATTTGAGAGGAACTATTAGAAAGAAAGGAAAATGGTTTTAATGCTAACGTAGCCCACACCAAAAATGAAGGTTCCAACCCTTGTAGATAGCATCCACAGGGCCACTCCTATCAACCATTTCTTTGGTGCTTCAAATATCTGCTTATCAGTCCTCCTATACTGTCTTTTAGAACCAGGTTAATTACTCACATTTATTTGCCAAACATAACTAACCATAAAAAAAAATTAGAAATTAAAAAATTAGTAATTACAATTTTTATTGGCAAATAAAAGCAAATTTGATTAATCTGATTGGTTTTTTTTTAATAGATAACTGTCAGGTCAAATTAATCTCAATACTTTAGATTAAATGATGTACTATAGGTGAACATCTGCACTTGCTAACTGACTTCTGAACCACTGCCAAATCTAAATTTCTAAAACATTGTTTACAAAAATATATTTCGATTATGTATGGTTGTCGAGTTCATTAATTCAAAAAATACATATTAGAGTGTTTTAATCGGTCAATTTAATTATTAAATTAGGACTGAAAAATGAAAATAAAAATTGAAAATTGAAAATTAATATTTCTATATAAATTAGTTTTGAACAAACTGAAGAGGTTATGCCATCCTATTTTGACATGTTTACTTATTTTCTATAACCAAATTGAAATTATTTAAATAATAAATACCTGAATCAAATCGAATGAAAACCTAATTTGATTTTCCAATTTAACTAAATATACGTCACCTGTACCATGGACAGATCAGTGGGTTAATAATTTTTGACCGTGCAATAAATTTTAAATAAAAACAAAAACTATTTAATAAAAAACATCAGCAAAACCATGGGCCTGCCACATGACAAACAGACTGTCAATTGTGGGTAAGAATTTCCACTCCACAAATGCTCTTGGTGATGGGGCCCTTAATTGTATTAAGTCTCAAACTGAATTAGTACGAATTTCTTGTTTGAAAAAAAAAAAAAATCAAACCAGCAAAAGTATTTGTATTGATATATAAAATTCATTATATACTTGTCATTTTTCACGATTAGCATCAACAGTAGAAAATATGAATATTGTATGAAGGACATAAACATGTATCTCCAAACCACCCAATATCTGAAGAACAGCGCACATGCGTCAACAAATAAAAATAAAATAAAAAATAAAAAATAGAACATCCATTATTTTAAAAACCGTCGGTTTCCGATTTAAAAAAAAATTAATTATTCCAATTCAACGTTACAGTCTCAAAATCCCGATTTTTAATTGGTTCCAACTCAACGGTTCCGATTGTCACATTATAAAAAATCAAAAGTTAAGAAATATTCTTGAAAAAATATAAATTAAATATTTATAAATAATTTAAAAAATATAACTAAAAGAAAAAAATTAAAAAAAAAAACTAATTTATTTATAAAAAAAACTTAACTTAATTTTTAAAATTTGGACTTGTTCAGAGTTGAGTGACGTGCCCAGTTGAAGTACCGCAAAAGTTAGAGGAAATAATCCAATTTACTAATGCATGCAAAACAATTTTAATGTTCCGGTACGAATACATTGATTGTACAAACAGCTGCTTAATCCGCTGTGAATCTGACAACGTCCAATGTATAAGTTAATAAAACATAACTATTAATAAAAAACAATCAGTAAAACCAAACATTGCACCAGTTGACACACAAAACTACTATATGAAGAGTTTAATTCCTACTAAACGCACCGCATGCAGGAATGAGGAGCTTTAACTATACTAGTCTAAACTGAATGAGATTGATCCCTAATAATTGATTAAAAAAAAGAAAAAATCAGCAAAAATATTCGCCGATTATATATAAATATTTGTATACTTGCGTTTTCACAAATTAAGTATCCAACAGTAGAAAATATGAAATATGTATGAAAGACATGAAAACATGTGTCTCCAATACCATATCTGATGCACAGTCACATGCGTCAAAATAAAAAATTAGAGACATCCAATTAGGGTAGCCCACGGTTTTAGAACCGCCGTTTTGATCCTAGACACTTAAATCAACTAAAAAATTACAGTTCCAGTTACATTCATATTCGGTCTTAACGTTCCAAATCAACAATTCTTTGCGGTTTATGTGATGATTTTCTGGCATTATAAAATCAAAATTTAGGGAAACATTTTTTCTGTTGAAAATTAAAATTTAAATATTTATGAAACAATTTTTTAAAAAAACTTAAAGAAAAAATTAAATAAAACGCTTATATTTATTTTTTTAAAAAAGGCTTGAACTTTTTTTTTTTAGAAAAGGTTTGAATTTAATTTATTTTTTTTAGAAAAATGCTTTGAACTTAAATTATTTTTTTATAAATGAAAGATTCTTTATAGTAAATCAAAAAAATTAATTTTTCAACAGACACCCTTAAATTAACGCTATATAGTTTTAGGAAGGTTAATTTAGAGATTTCATAAAAATATTTGAAAAAAATAAAAAAAGAAATTATTAAAAACTTGGGTGGAACCTTCCAGTTCTTGAAATCACTGATTAACAGTTTCCTCAAATGTGAACCGTTATCAAACGCACCTCAATCTGATATCAATTCGACAGTATTTCAATTCCTCACGATTTCCGGTTACATTCCCAAAACCGGAAAATCTCGACCCTACACCCAACTAGTTATATACCTATGGGCCCCCACGCTTATAAATAAATTCAAAACAAAGAAAAACTTAAAAGTTAAACTTTCAGCAGTGGATGACGTGCCAGTTAGAGTAAAGCAAAAAATTTTAGAGAATAAGATCCCACACCATGCATCAAAATCAAATTTTAATGTTCCGACTGAATACATTATTTCTACGGGAACAGCATTGTTCAAAACTGTGTGAATGACACCATCTATCAATTCCTATGTTCAAGTAATAAAAAAACTTCTTTAAAAATTATATTATTTATTTTTTTTCTCTGTTTAAAAAAATATCATGTTTAATTGGAAAAAAATATTTTAATAATTAGAATATATGAGGACTCATATAATTAGAATGTCTCATCTGTTAATTAATATGTTGAAAATATTTATACATCTCAATCTTCTTAAATAACAACATAGTTTACTTCTATTAGTGATGATTGGTTATTATAAGTTTATAAAATATAAACAAAATTAAAAATATACTATAATAAAGAATATATAAACGTGATTGACAGTTTAAAGTATATGAAAAATACAAATTACTATAAAAATAAAATAATAAATAAAATAATTAATTAAATCTGTTATAAATAGAAAAACGCTCATTCTATAATACGGTAAGCATCACATAATATTTTGACACTAAAAAATAAATTATTTAACATAATAAATAATTTATATAATTTAAAAAAATATATATATATCTTTCAGACCAAATCAAATTACTAATTTTTTTTGAGAAATTTAAATGAAATTTTTTGAATTTTTAAAAGGCTTAAATATAATTTTCTTCTATATTATTAAAATTCTTGAGTGTCAGAATCCTTGAACCTCCGTTGAGCTCCAACACCACCTCTGAACTCGTACTCCTCTCAGACAGTAAAGCTGCTACCACACTCAATATCTTATTCTTGTCTAAACCCAGCTCATGTCGTTCAATTAATTTCGCTATACTTAAGAACACTTCGAAATTATAAAATGTGTTGCCGTGTTATTAGGTTACTGTTTAAATAATTTCTTGAACATCATGGACTCTTGAGTAAACCTTGTGATCGATGACCAATATATTTTTATGCAGGTTATGTGAATAAAAGCAAGCATAAACAAAGGAAGAAAACTGAAAAAAGAAAATAAATATTAATTAAGTAAGGGAAAAATCCACGCGTGAGAGTTCGCCATGAAGCAGTAAGATAGAAAAACTGCGATGAGTCATTCAGGCAGCAGCAGAAAGAAACGACACGTTTGACGGCAGAAAGTATCCACATGAGAGCAGAAGAGTTCCATTTCAAGAAAAGAATGAATTACATAAAAGTACTGTGTTTCTTCATAATTATCAAGAAAGCCAACTCGATCACCTCTTCTTCCTTCTTTGCTGCTCCATTCTCAGTAATAGACAGAGACAGAGAGAGAAGCTTTTTGATATTACATAATATGTGATGTTTGATTAGTTTGGGTCTATTATTATATATAGCAAGTAACTATTTAATAGAAATTTAAAAAAAAAAAAAAAGGAAGAATATGAGAAAAGAAGAAGAACACGTGGAGGAAATGAGAAACAAATTGCTGTTGACACAGTACGAAGATCAGTGTTATAGCGTGTCAAGAAATCCTTGCTCTTCAGTCTAAGTAATTTATTAATTCTAGTTATATGTCCCATCAATCAATCACAGTTAAGGTGAGAATTCTGTTGAGCTCGAAATTGATTATAAGGTACTCAGATCAAATTTTAGGAATATAATTTATTTAAATAATTGAATTTGGCTCAATTAATTGTAAATGAACTCATATTCAGTTTAGTTGTACTTCATCCATCCACAAAAATTCTCACAATTGCAACGTTTAATCTCTTAAAAAAGTAATTTGAATTTATCGAGTATAAATTGATTATATTATTTTTATCAAATAAAGAAGATTTCACCAATTATAATAAATAATTTGTAAAAGATAAAATAGAAAGAAATGTTACTTTTTTAAAATTCATAAACTGACACTTATTACGAGAAACTGTACTTTTTCTCAATTTTATGACATATTACTTATGGACAAAACAAGATATTTCTGTAGATGATAAAATGAATCCATATTTAAATATTATGCATGTTCATAAACTTGTCTATTCAGACTCAAATTACTTATCTTAAGCGTTGAAAATCTTATGATAGTTTCATTGTACAAAACTCTAGTAAACTCGCATAATAATTAATTTATTCAGTGAAGTTTTTGAATCAGTTATTGAGTAATTCATAAGCAGCTTAATTTTTTTATAACAATTATTATGGAATTATTAAATAAGTTACTAATTAAATATTAGTCAACTTTAATTTGTTAATTTGCATATGTTACTGGCGAGTCGTCATAATAAATAAATACTACTACTTTTTTTTTTATAAAAAACAAGCTTCATTTATTAATTTCAACTTATCAAAAGCAATACATCCATGCATAAAAATTGAGGCGATAAACCCCACTCATAATCAGCCTTAATAGAGCTGCTCTTGCAAGGAAAAAGCACCCATTGCTGATTACAACAAAATAAATAGAAGACAAGTTAATTCATCTCATCAATTCTTAATCTGTTTAACGATCAAACCAAGATATATAAATCCTCACTTCTGACATTGATTCAACGAACAACCACCATCCCAATCGGATCCGACAAACACCACTTTCTTCAAAGATTCAGAGCTTCAACCAGCTCAAGGCTTCCGGAATCCCAATATCTTCTGCCACAGCGCATTAGTTCCACAATTCCTACTTCCTCCTCCAACCATATTCCCATCATGCCTCCTCAAGATCCAACCGCAAGATGACTTACCTGAACTAGCATCATATGCCGCATCAATGTTCAGTTTAAGCATACCAGAATCTGGGTTCTTCCATCTGACTGAAGAATTCAAAGAAACAGCTTGAACACCAGAGATAGGAAGCTTGATTTGTTGCGCCTGCTGCCATTCAACTATATTTCGTCGAGCACCATAAAGGATTTTGTCTACATTCCAAGCCCTCTGCTCCCAAACTCTTTTATTCCGATGCAGCCATAATTCCCACATAAGGAAAAAAGATAACTACTGCTGCTCCTTATCTAAGAACATTTTACAGCAATCCAACCAATCTTCCATACTAGAGACTCCAGTAAAACATCCAACTCCACTCATGCTCCAAATAAGGAAAAAAGATAACTACTGCTGCTCCTTATCTAAGAACATTTTACAGCAATCCAACCAATCTTCCATACTAGAGACTCCAGTAAAACATCCAACTCCACTCATGCTCCAAACTAACTTGACATAAGCACAGTTATAAAGACAATGTAAGACCGTTTCATCACTAGCTAAGCAAATCGGACATAAAACGCTGACCTCAACTCTTTTTTGACGCAAGTTCTTGGCCACTGGTATATGATTAGAAACAGCCCTCTAGATAAAATTGAGTATCTTCTTTGGCACATCCATTTTCCATAAAAAAAGCCACTTCCTACCCTGGTTTGAGTCTGCAGGTGGAACCAATTCTGTCAGTTTGCGATACCCACTTTTAACCGAGTAGCTTCCTCGTCGTTCAAACAGCCAGCTCCAAGAATCATCACATCCTGCACCTGCAAGCGGTATCTTCTTGATCTCATTCACTTCCAAGGGAGAAAATAAAGCCATTAAAATCTCCTCATCCCAGCTACTACCTCCTTCACTCGTTAAGAACGATACCTCCATATCCGCCAGACCAGATGTATTATTAGAAATAACCCGAAAACCAGGGACCGAAGGAATCCATGGATCCTTGAAAACAAACGTATTCAGACCAGACCCAATGCGCCTAAAGGCTCCTTTTCGAATCAACCCCTGCGCAGCATGCACAGTTTTCCAAATAAAGCTTGGGTTTGATCCAAGCTCTGCCTCCAAAAAAGTCTTCCCATGAAAGTATCTAGCGCTATACACCTTAGCAACAAGAGAATTCAGGAAACATAGCAGTCTCCAGCCCTGCTTTGCCAGAAGGGCAATATTAAACTCCCTAAGGCACCTGAAACTTAACCCACCGTCTTCTTTTCTCTTTGCTAATTTCTGCCATGAAGTCCAGTTAATGCCACTATCTGCAGAGGATTTCCACCAGAACTTGTTCATAGCTTGTTCAAATGTATTCACAATGCCCAACGGCAAGAGAAACACTTGCATAAGATAATTAGGAACGGCTTGTACAACTGTTTTCAATAAAACTTCCTTCCCAGCTCGACTCAACATCTTCCTCTTCCATCCACTCCTCTTCCATCCACTGATTCTGCCCATTCCCTTACCCAACACAATAATTAAAAAACTTTCTCTTTGATTCCGACCCACAACGTTGGGCAACCCAAGTATACTTCTGAAACCGGGGAAAAACACTTGCATAAGATAATTAGGAACGGCTTGTACAACTGTTTTCAATAAAACTTCCTTCCCAGCTCGACTCAACATCTTCCTCTTCCATCCACTGATTCTGCCCATTACCTTACCCAACACATAATTAAAAACTTCTCTTTGATTCCGACCCACAACCGTTGGCAACCCAAGATACTTCTGAAAACCGGAAACCTGCTGCACTTGTAGCTCTGCAATTATTGCTTCTTGCATGTTTACTGGAGTATTTTTAGTAATAAATACTTCAGATTTTGTAAAATTAACTAGCTGTCCAGAAGCCTCTTGATAGAGGCGAAGGCAATGTTTTACCATAAAAGCATCTGCCACAGAAGCTTTGAAGAAGAATAATGCGTCATCCGCGAAAAAAAGGTGATTAATTTCTGGAGCCGACGATTGTACTTTCACACCTGACAATTGCCCATTTCTATGAAAGAAGGATAACAAAGCTGAGAGAGCTTCCGCACAGATGATGAAGAGGTAAGGCGACAATGGGTCTCCTTGCCGTAAGCCCCTCTGCGGAATCACCGGACCAAAACACTGTCCATTATGACTGAAATTATATTTAACAGAAGTCACCACTTTCATGATTTTTTCAACCCACACCGCACAATAGCCCAAACGAAGCAACAAGCTTTTAAGAAAACACCATTCTACTCGATCGTAAGCTTTGCTCATATCAGTCTTTAAAGCAACAAAAGCATCTCTACCTCTGCTTCTACCCTTAAGCCAATGCATTGTCTCAAAAGCTATCATAATGTTGTCCGTTATCAGTCTTCCCGGAACAAAAGCACTCTGATAAGCAGAAATCACTCCATCAAGACTATGTTTCATATGATTGGCCAGGGCTTTACAGACAATTTTATCGATTACATTACATAACGATATTGGGCGTAAATCAGCAACATACTCCGGAAGTTTCTTCTTTGGAATTAACACAATATTTGTACAGTTTCTACCCGGTAGCTCACCATCACCATTCAACACAGACAGACAAGCATTCGTTACCTCGACTCCCACTATACTCCAAAAACATTGATAAAACGCAGGATTAAAACCATCCGGGCCCGGCGCTTTCTCAGGGTGCATATCAAAAAGAGCCTGTTTTACCTCTTCTGCCGTAAATGGTCGTAGAAGTTCAATATTCTGCTCTTGTGTCAATTTTGTTTCAACACACTCCAGAACAGTTTCAAAATCCCCCTGTTCGGAAGTAAATAGTTTTGAATAATAACTACAAATAATATCCTGTAAGCCGTTATCCCAATCATACCAATTGCCGTCCTCGCCACGTAACTTATTAAACGAATTCTTCTTCTTCCTTGCCGTAGCCATCACATGAAAATAACAAGTATTTTGATCACCATAGTTTAACCAAAACTGCTTCGCCCTCTGCTTCCAATATAACTCCTGTTGATAAAGCACCTCCTGATAAGCCAGTTTAGCCGTTCGATATAATTCCACCGACACACTATCACTACCAAATCTAAACCTGGCCATTTGTTCCCTACAGGCTGTTATTTTGTTTTTAAACTCCATTCGTCTCTCCTTTCCCCATTGCTCCAATCTAGCTGCACACAATTGGATTTGCTCTGAAATATTCAAGCCACTTCCAGCTCTCCATGCATCATCCACAACCTGCTGAATATTTGCTTCATAGAGCCAACTATTTTCAAATTTAAAAACTTTTGGCACATACTTTACAACCGAAATACCTAGGGAAAGAAAAATAGCTGAATGATCACTGTTAGAAGTTTCCAAATTATACAAGATTGAATTCGGGAAAGCTCTTAACCAACTAGTCGTAGCCACTGCATAGTCCTGCCGCTCACAAACCCAGTCATCGGAATCTCTACCATTCACCCAGGTAAATTGATGTCCAGAATACCCCACATCCATTAATCCACAACCTTCCAAGGTATCACGAAATACATCAATACACCACCTCGGTTGAGAGCTTTGATCCCTCTTATCACCATAAGTTAACAAATCATTAAAATCTCCTAAAACCACCCATGGGAGGTTGGACCGGTTTGATAGACCTCGAAGTAATTGCCACGACTGTCTTCTACGATTACATTCTAGGAAGCCATAAAATCCAGATAAACGAAATTGAGGTACACCTGTAACAGCAACCTCGACATCGATGAAATTATTGGAGTAACTAATCAAACGACACATAGTATGTTCCTTCCAAAGCAAAGCAATACCACCACTTAACCCTCTTGGGTTCACAACAAATAGGCCTTCAAACCGTAACAAACGTCGAACATGATCAACTTTCTTCCATTGGACTTTAGTTTCAATTAAAAAAACTACATTTGGCTTCTTTAAAGACACAAGGTCTTTTAATTCTCGAATTGTCTTTGGGTTGCCAAGCCCACGACAATTCCAACTCAAGCAACTCATTGGGCTTGGCGGGTTTGGACACCAGAGCCCGCCTCTTCCACATTCGTTGGGTTCGCCAACGCATCCAGTAGGTTAAGGGAATCTTCACAAAACACTACCAGATCTTCTGAACCTTTATTCTTAATTCTTCTACGCTTCATATCACCAATAGATAAACATTCACCAACTAACTTCATTCGCTCATTCAAACTGTTCCCATGATCAGCAAACACTTCGTTATCTCGTCGTGGGCCATTCTCCTTATCTGATCTTTGTAAATTCAAATTCGAACATTCCACTCGAACACCATCCTCCACGTCAGCCTCCATCAGATCAGCTTCTGCCGTCACCTTCGACTTCCCTCCGTTCAAGAATTCAGTCTCCGTCAACAACCATTTATCAGCCATGTTTCTCATTTTACGATTTGGAGCTCGCAACCAAGGACCATAAGCAAACTAATCCTTCTTCATATTCGGATAATTCAGCAGTGTGACGCAAAATCTACTACTAAACATCGATTTGTTTTATATTGTCTGACGTAGATGTTATGTATTCATCGAATAGAATCAAATAGGCAATAACAAATAATTGAAATCTAAATTTATAATATTATTGCATATTTTAATATTTATTTTATGTATTCACCGAATAGAATCAAATTCAAAATTAAAATTTAAAATTTTAAAAAGAATATAAAAGTAGATAATTTAAAATTAAAATTAATGATATAAGTCATTCAATTTTTTATATATATTTAAACTAATTAAATATATATAAAAATTAACTCAGCCCTTTGGTTTGATATTAAGCTAATATGTTCACTGTTATGGGGACGGTGGCCCCTCCCACCCCCTTGGCGTTGGTTCTGTCATTGCCAGTGGGAACAGAAACAAAGGTCACATCTTGAGTTTAGCCAATTATGTTTTAGTGCCATTTACAGAGAAAAATGTCTTATTCGGGCTTTTTTCTTTTTCAGCTGAAATTGCTTTAAAAATTTATGCAATTTATTTCGTAGTACTCTCGGATTTGAGATGGACTTATCATTACTTTGTATTTTTATATTTCAATTATAATAATATCTCTGATCTAAATGAAATAACTTCATAAAAATTTAATAAAGACATGCACTTTTACATTTTATTTTAGCGAGGGATATAGTTATAAATAAATGGCTGAATATATAAATTCACTCCTGAACTTTTCAATTTTAACCTCGTAACACCTTAAACTTTGAAAATAACTTATCATGCACTTGAATTTATAAATTTTGATAATCACACATTTCGACACTAATATCAATCATTTTTAACATTTTTGGCTTTTATCTGTAAAATTGACTTGATATACAGTTACTATAATTTTTGAAACAATAATTTTTATAATTTTTAACTTTTTAATGAGTGTATAATTGATAATTTTGCAAGTTGAAGTGTTCAACAAAATAAAGTAAAAAATTGAATTGTTTAATTGATGAGGTTTTATAAATCGAAGTATTTGATGAGTCAAATTAATATATATTATTTACATATTATAATTTAAAAATAATTATAAGATAACAAAAATAATTAAAAATATTAAAAAAAATTAGTTTGAGTTAATTGAATTTGTGTAAATTGACTGATTCAACAATGAATTAGCCAATTTAATCTGCTTTTCTTCTTTAAATGGTTCAAAAATAGAATCGATTAGGTTTTAAATCTGGTTTACCGGTTTTCTATGTTGACTGACCGATAACTATAGGTAATACTCAATACATATATACGTTGGAAAAATTATATTTTAACATGGACAATTTTTTAAAAGGTAATACTACTTTTTTTTTTTTTAATAGAGTCAACAATATAAATGGAACATGATTTGTTTAAAAAATTTAAGTGGAGTCAACGGTAATTGATGAATGAGTAAATTTCTTAAAATTGATATGACTTATTTCAATAATTTAGTAGGGTCAATTGGGTTTATGAAATAACCCGAATTTTTATTTTTAAAGATTTTTCATTTAAATTTAATAAACTGACAGCGTGGAAAATGTATTTAATTATTTAAATGCAAATTTTTTTTGTTTTTAATAGGAGTCAACAAATATAATGGGACTGATTTGTTTAAAACATTTAAGTGGGAGGTCCAACGTAATTGATGAAAATGAGTTAAATTCTTTTAAAAAATTGATATGACTTATCTTCCAATAATTTAGGTAGGGGTCAATGGGTGCTTATTGAACATAACCCGAATTTTTATCTTATTACAAGATTTTTCAATTGTTAAAAATTTAATAAACTGACAGCGTGGAAAAATGTTACTTTAATTATTTAAATGCAATTAAAATAAAATTTCGACACTTGATTAAACCGAAACTGAACAATCAGTTAAAAATTCGAAAATGCAAATGCAAAAACCAAAAGATTCGAACCGAAATCGGAACTGAACTCGCCAAATTCATTCTAGGGGAAACCAATTTCTTTCTTTATTCTTCTGGCGAAAACTCATTCTCAACTCACTCAAGTCCAGCAACCTTTCTGACAACCACGGCCAGCGCCACCAGACCGCCACCAGCCAGCCTTCGTCCTCCTCCTATCTTCTTCTTTCTCCCTTTCTTCTTCTTTTCTTCTTTTTCTTTCTTGTTCTTCCTTGCGGCTTGTGACTCACTAGCTGGGCAGAAAAAGGCGGGGATTCGTGCCGTCCCACCAGCTCAGAGCGGAAGCTCGTCGCGCGCCGCACCACTTTCCTCTGCGCTCCCTACGTCGCATTGCACGCAGCAGCGGCCCGCTCCACCCTCTTTGCACAGAACGCGGCTCGCGCAGCGGCACAAGGCAGGCCCAACGCGAGCACGAATCGTCCAGCTCGTCAGGGCCGCCACCAGCCTTCTTGCAGGCAACGCCACCAGCTGCCCGTGCCCAACTGCCGTTCACCGCGTTCGGCGCGCCTCCAACAGGTCCAGATCTAGTCGGCCGGGCCGCCGCTTCTCTGCCCACTTTTGCCAGGTTTCAGATCGCGCCAACCCACCTTACAGTCCCAGTCGTGTAAGCTATCCGATCCGGACCGCGTAAAAAATCCCCGATCTAGCAAGAAAAAATTCTTATTTAGGTGGGTTTATAAAATCAATGTGTTGCTAAATTCTCAGAATTTATTTTTAGTAAGTTTTTGGTATTTAATTTAAAACTTAGTAAATTTTAGTTAATTAAATAATTTTAGGCAATATTGATTAGTAATTTGAATTTGAGCAATTGTGATTAATTAAAGTTTTCATTCTAGGTATTACATAAAGTTTATTAGGATTTTGATGAACAATAAAAAAAACTTATGGGAATTAAAAGAAAAAAAAAAAAAAAATTATGGAAAATTAATGGTTGAGTATAAAATATGGAGGATGGATTCAATTTTGACTGCTTGATGCCCGCATGGATGGGCTGTGAGAACTTGATTAGTTGACTGATTGAGTATTAAATTGGTGGGGAATCAGTTGAATTTTAGGGGAACATGCTGCTGAAATTTCAGTAGAAAATAAAATTCTATAATAACAATTAAAATGTACTTAGAGAGATTAAAAATTGTTTATAGAAATTAAAAATATTAGAATATAGATTATCAGATTGATTTAAATGAAATAGGAAAACCCAATAATATTTTATAAAAATATGATTATGATATAGTTTAAAAATTAATTAAAGTGAAATTTAATGACTGGTAACCAAAAATTAGTTTAAATTGGGGAATATTTGAAAGATAGAAATTTGTTCAGAATTTTAAATCTTTACTTAGTTATGTTTATTGTGTATGTTAAGGGTTTATTAAAACTCTGTAATGCAAGGACAAAGGCTCGAAGCAATGTTGACTAGAAAGAGGCAGTTCCCTAATAATATTATTTTAAGATTCGAAAATTTTGGGGCGTTACACCCTTTAGAGGGCAATAAAGAATTGTTAGTAGTGTTAGATAATTCGCATCATCCGCTTGCATTCATGCATTCACGGCTAAATGTTATCATGCATTATGGCCATATTGTGATGCATTATTTGCTAATATTAAATATTGTTTGATTACCTGTGATGTGATATTGCTATGCCTTGTTTGTGTGGAATTGGGATGAAGTGGGTTACCATGGGTTTGTGAGATTGTTACCGTTATATGGATCCTGATTATGATTAGTCGGGTAAATGGGAGATCGGCGCCCCCATGTGCACCTACCATTACCATTACCGTTAACCGTAGAGTAGCCTCTTTGGGCGCACCTGATGATCTAGATTTGATCGTTACTCGCAGGGTGGCCTCCTGTTGTTGACGCATAATTTTATGCCCCGCCTAACCCGGTGATGATATGAGGACAAGGGATAAAGTTTCACGGTTAACCAGGAATGTTTGAACCAAAAAAAAAGAAAAAACCAATGACGAGGGGGGGTTCAAAGGTGAGGATTAGGACCGGTCGGCCAGAATGGGGGAATCGGTCCCTGGTGCCACACGGTGAGAGTAGGGGGGCATGTGGGGAGGAGGGGCTCATCGGGGATTCTGGATGGACTCACAACTGGGACCTAATATCCCACGTGATTGTGATTATATTGAAGGTGATAATAATGTGATGGCTAGTTGTATTTGCCCATTTGGTTGACAAACTTGCTGATCATAAAAATTAATCGGTTGGACCATACAAAAAGATTTTTAGCATCTGTGTGATGTGTGGGTTGAAGGATGGTTATCTAACCCGTACTCATTTTGAGTTTGGCGCTCACCCCTGCCTACCTATTTTTTTCAGAGGGTAATAAAGGAGAACGAGAAAAATCATTATTGGAGTTGAGACATTATTATAGAGGGACTGTTTAATGATAGACATGACGATTGTAAATGTAAAAAAGTAGGAGTTTCGCCAATTGTATTTCCGTTGGGTTGTAAATGAATAGTAAAAGTCCATATTAAAATATTATGGGAAACTGGTTATGAATACATGATTGAAAATAAATTAATTGGGGCCTGCATCACACAGTTGAATGGGAAATGAAGTTGCATAAATATAAGGCTTACTACGGGGCTTCGGGGCCTTAAGGCCCACCCAGGTCCTAGTTGCGGTCGGTCCATTAGAAATGGGTCCGTAAGGTTTATCAATGAAGTTTGCATAATATAGGCTTACTACGGGCTTCGGGGGCCTTAAGCCCACCCAGGTCCTAGTGCCGGTCCGGTCCATAGAAATGGGTCGTGACAGTTTATCAGTAAAAACAGCAATTAATTAATATGAGTTGGACATCCACCATTGATTAAAGAAAAAACGTCTTCACTGATCATTATTGATGGTTCTGATGATGTCATGTCCCATTTTAAGTGGCTTGATTACCCTAACCACTATGTATTGGTTAGTACAATTTCATCCCCTCCCCTTTCCATAATTTCAAGAAAACACTTTTATTATAAAATAAAATAAATAAATCTCAAAAAACAAATATCTCCCAAGTTGATTTGGTTGTCTCCTCCTTATCTTTCCTTTTATCAATAGAAAACAACATCTTCAAAAGGAATATAATACGAGTATTAATTAATAAATATTATCTATTATGTCATTATAAGCAATTGGCCGGCTGAATTTGAACCAAACCAAAATTTGACGAATCAAAACTGATCCGAAATGGATAGCTTAAAAAATTTGAAGTAGAACCGGTTTGGTTTCAATCACTTTCAGTCCGTTCCGGTATTACATTTATTTTTTTGTTAAAAAAAAAAATTACTAAGTGATTTTGGAGTTAAGCGAATATTTTTTTTTTAAATAATGTGAATTATAAAAATGCCCATAATATTTATCACTTAAACATAATGGCAAAGTAATAAATTTCTCAATTTTCGAAGTCATGGGCTATGCTCGTCTATTTAGAGGTAAGCGTTCGGTTTAACTGAACTGAACCAAGGTGAAAAACACAAATCAAACTTTTCAAATCTGAAATTGAATTGAACTGAAGTTGTGTTTGAACCGAATCGAACCAAAGATAGTGTTTGAACCGAATCAACTCGATCTAAACTAGTCTATTTTGATCGGGTTTTTATCATATTGATTCGATTTTAAGTTTAAAGGATTAATTTCTGTGAAACCAAGCTGAATCAACAGTAAATCGGTTCAAATAGACTAATTCCAATAATACCGGACTTATCTTGAACATATTGATTAAATCAAAATGAAATGGATTCGGTTCGGTTGGTGGTTTTGCACACCATTGCGTCTATTTATTTGCTTAATAATTGTCTGAAGAGCCAAAAAAATTCTTTTATTTTACAGATACTGAATCGCTAGTTTAACATCTGATTTTAGGCTAGTTTCAGTTAGTTTTTTACAAGCAACTTGAACCTTAACTGTCCAGTGAATCACCAATTTCAGTTCACATTTTTGAACGGACCATTTGGAGCTGGTCTTGGTTCGTCAAAATCAGGTTATGTTCAGATTTGTTTCGGAAAAATGGAAATTTGGTTTTTAAACTGTATTATTTATTTAATATTGTTTCTACCTATAATGAATTTAGACATGTTTAGGGATAATTATTTTTCATAATTTAATGCAATTGGGTCTAGAGTGAGAAAATTGTCGCTAAATACATGTATTTAATCCTTCCCAAACGTTACGCAATTATTGTTTATGGCATAATGAAATGAATACAAAATTAAAATATATAATGAAAAATAATTTCCTTTATTATTATTATTTTTTGGATTAAAGGGAGCTTTCAAGAAGAGCCACAAGAGTCGATAGAAGGAGAATAAAGAGGATGGACAGGCCATGAGAGAAAGCATGAGAAGCCAGCTACTCTGCACATTGATTAGCTTCCCTATAGACATGAAAAGCCTGGACAACCCAACTCCCTTAAAGCATCATTTTAATAGCTCTAACAATAGAGGGACCTGTAACCGTTAGCAGGCTGGCTGTCCGAACTTAACCAATCAACAACCTGTTTATTATCACATTCAAGAATCAGGCCATGAATATTAAAACTTTTGGCAAGTCTAAGCCCTTCCCAAACAGCCATTAATTCCGCTCAAATGACGGAACAAGAACCCCAACAAGCTGCATACCTAGAAAACCATTGCCCAGCGCTGTCACGTAAAATACCACCACCAGTCACAATCTTGGGGCTACCTCGAACAACACCAACTATATCCAACCACTAGGCAGGAACTCTTAACTAATCCAGAATTCCTTTCTTGGCGGACAGGCGTGAGCTCCAGTATGTAAATCAGTCGCGTGACTAACCTCACGGACAAAAGAGATTTGCAAAAACAAAACTAGAAACAGATATCCCTTGTCCAAGAAAGATAAACTGATTCTTCCGGAGCCACAACTTCCAATAAAAAATACTGACGAAATCTCTCTGCATTAGTGAGAAGCCTCGCATGAATCGCTAGCCATAAGAACAATCTAACCCGTTGCGGGCCTTTCCAATGCCAGATGATCTTCCAATTTCACACAGCCGCCGAATCATCAACAGAGGCAAGCATATTATACGCAGACTTAACTGAAAATAAACCAGAAGGAGAATAAGACCAATGAACAGAATCCATCTCCCTAACATCCAACAAAGGAGAAATGGAAGCAATAATCATTAAAATGGAGGGAGGGAGCAAGTGAGCAAACTTAGCCCAATCCGGCCTTGGTCCAATGCAGATGTCTTCCAAATGTTCAAACACAGGCCGCGAACATCATCAAACAGAGGGGCAGCATTATTATACGAGCAGAGCTTAACTGACAAATTTAAACCAGAGCGAGCGGAATTTACAGACCCAATGAAACACAGATCAATTTTCTTCCTAAACATCCAACAAAGGAGAAAAAATGGGAAAGCAATCATTCATTAAAAAAATGAGAGGGAGGGAGGCAAAGTGAGGTCAAACTTAGCCAAATCCCAAAGGGCAATTAATTGCCGGAGAAAAACTCCCCGCAACAGAAAACCAGAAGGAGAATAAGACCAATGAACAGAATCCATCTCCCTAACATCCAACAAAGGAGAAATGGAAGCAATAATCATTAAAATGGAGGGAGGGAGCAAGTGAGCAAACTTAGCCCAATCCCAAGCATAATTGGCCGTGACAAACTCCCGCAAACAGAGAGACCTTTGATCAGATGGAATCTCCCCAATAGCCTTATCACAAAGCGGACCCACACCTGAAACCCAAGGGTCAAGCCAAAATCGAATAGAAATACCATTACCAATACTCCATTCATTCCCTCGTAATAAAAAAGACCAAACAGCTTCAAGATTGCGCCAAAGAATCGAGCTATGAGAACCAGCAAGCATAGTGGGAATCTCAGTGGAGAACCATTTATATTTATGGCGAAGAACCCTCACCCAGAAAGCAGACGAATTATGGATCAAACCCCATTCAAGCTTTAACAAAAAAGCAATATTAAAGAGATGGAGACTTCGAAAACCAAGGCCACCAACAGACTAAGGAGACGCCACTGTCCTCCACGTAACAAGTGGTATCTTAAGGGCACCACGTGCTAAACCCCAGATAAAAGAATGAGAGGCTTTCTCAGTCTCACTGGAAATAGCTTTAGGCAAAAGGACAGTTTGCATAGCATAACTAGGGATAGCTGAGATGACCGAGTTAGCCAAAATAACATACCCGGCAAGAGAGAGAGACGTCATCGACCAACTATTTAATTTGGCAGTGACTCTATCTAAGATGAATTTATAGGTCTTCTTAGAAGCTCTGGAGTGGAGAACAGGCATTCCCAGATACTTCCCAAAGTCTCTGATTTCCTGAAAACTCAAAGAGAAGAAACTTGTCGCGGTTGAGAAACATGAGTATTCTTAGAGAAGTAAATACGGGTCTTCTGAGCATTAACCCTTTGGCCCGAAGATGCACAGAAATTATCAAGGACCTGCTTTAAAACAGTAGCTTGAGCAATAGAAACATCAGCAAACAAGATCAAGTAATCAGCAAAAAATAAATGGGATAACTGGGGACCTCCTCGACAAAGAGAAATTGGTTTCCAATTACCCCATTGCACCTCCACATTAATACTCTGGGATAAATTTTCCATACACAAAACAACGAGGTATGGAGATACCATAATTTTGTTCCTTAACGTTTGCTACCGTATCAGGAAGTTGACCTTCACCCTCAATCTCCAATGCAGTAAATCTCGATCCATTGACTGCAGTAAAAGATTCTCTCCGTATTGGCCCACGTCTCCCCGTTGAGAAGCCACCATCCAAGGGCCAAATGCTCATCCACTGGCGGCTCTACCACAGGAGCTTTCGCAGGGGGAGGAACAACTTCATCTTGATTTACAAAAGAACGATGAGGATAAAGTGAATCTGCATGTCCTATATGTTCACAGCAGTAACAAATATCAGAGAGATTTTCGTATTCAACATAGTGCACTTTCCCTTCAATTTTCACTTTAGAAACCAATGGATCCTTTATGTTGACCTCCATAACAATCCTTGCAAACTTGCCTCGAAGCCGTCCTCTGTATTATAATCAATTTTAACAACCCGTCCCAACACTTTGCATATGCCACGCAAAACATATTTATTGTATAAATGTAATGGTAAACCAGGCAAGCGAAGCCACACTATGGCTGAGGTTATCTCTGTTGAAGGACATCGAAACTTCTGGACCAAGGAATAACCTAAAGACAGCTGCCCATCATTCTCCAAGTGCCTTCCAAAAGCGCTATTTGACACTCATGCTCATGTTTAAAATGAACTAAAAAATACTCATTACCCAAATCCAAAATCTTAGCATCAAATGCGTTCCAGAGAGTCTGTACCTTTACACAGAGAGCTTTGTAAATTTTTCGCTAGCTTACCTAAAAAAGAAAATGGGAGGAAGATTTATCCCCTGTTTGGTAATAAATGAATTCCTAAAAATTTTATGGGATTTATTTAGAAATTCATATTTTTGTGTCTGAAATGAAAAAAAAAAGTGTAGATTTCAATTCTAGTAATTCGATTTCATGGAATTAGACATGCTATACCAAATCTTACAAAAATAGGTGGAATTTTCAAATGAATTCCACGAACTAAGTAATCTAACTTTTACGACAAAATTACTCTTCTCTATCTACAAAGTTAATTTTTTACTTTTTTTTAATTATTTAAATTATTTATTTTATCAAATTTGACCGAAATCTTTTAAAAATTAAATTCTTTTAGAAATTTATTATTTTGTTTTTATTTTAATATTTTTCATCTTTTATTTTAATATTTTTGAGAGAGATTCAAGTTAAATATCCATTTATCATTAAATTAACTGCAACAATTTTATTAATATTTTTTTTATTTTATATATTTATTTTAATAACAAAATTAAATTCTTTTAGAAATTTATTATTTTGTTTTTATTTTATATTTTATTCATCTTTTTATATTTATTATTTTTGAGAGAGACTTCGAAGTTAAATATCATCTTAGCATTTTAAATTAACTCTGCAACCAATTTCTTTAATAATATTTTTTTATTTTAACTATTTATTTTAAGAAAAAATATAAAAAATTTATATTAGCGCATAACATAAATGATTAATGTACTTTATGTTTATTATTTGCTTGGAAAAAATTACTGTTTCAGAAATATAAAAAAATTATATAGCATAACATAAATATAATTGATATTTATTGTTTATTTTCTGAAATTACTGTTTCAGGGATATTTTAGAAAATAAAAGTAAATGAATTTTCAATTATAAATTTATTTCATACGTGATTATATGAAATTTAATTGAATTACATATTTTAAATTAATTTTACTAAATATAAATAATTTATTCAAAAAAAATTCTACTAAAATTCATTTATAAACTAATTTTATATTTTGAATTCATTTACTGCAGCAACTTCTAACCGTGGAGATTTGAATCTCTCAAATAATAATTCTGGAGATTTGAATCTCTCAAATAATAATTCTTGATTTTGAAATAATTTTCGAAGAAAACGACAAAGTTATACTTGTGTACTACCTGTAGTTTAGTTGAGTTATAAAGTTCACTTTCCAACTAATTCAACAGCGACCTTTCATCAATATAAAGGGCCGGGAAGCTCTAATGTATGGATGCACACATCATTCTCACTGTGTCATCACAAAATCCCCACATAAGAATATTTATTTCTATTTTCTTTTTCATTTAAAAAGGGAATCACATTTATGGATTTCACCACTTAGTTTGTTTTTTCCTTTTTTTTTTAAAAAAATATATATAAAATCACAAATCAATTTTTATATATTACACTAAATTGATGTTCCTGGTTCAGACAAGAATATGTTACCCATATCAGATTAAAATATTTATAATATAAAAAATAATTTCTTAGCCTATTAGAATCTAACTCTAATTAATAAAATAAGGGATTAAAAGATCCGGCGTATGATATGAAACAATTAATAAAAATTAATTTTTTATTAAAATGAAAGTGTTTTTAACTATTTAATGGAAAAAAAAATATAATATTTAAAAAATAGTATTTTGATTCGCTTGCTCTATGACTTGGACCCACAGAATGGGTCTAAACAAATATAATCCAAAAAAAAGGACAAAATAAAGAATAATGCTATTTTCTTTTTCAAAAATATAATCCACTCATAATAATAACAAATACTAGAAGTACTCTACTAATTGATTTTTACAAATTAAATACTAGAAGTACTCTAACTAAATTAGATTTTACAAAAATTGATTTTTAATAAATTTAAAAATTGTATGAGAAGGGAGTTTACAGGAAATAGATTGGAATTTATTAAATGTGAAGTGATCAACGGTCTAAGAACTCACGTGTGGGAACAAGCATGGAAATTCTACAAAACTTTCTTATGGAATCTCATTTTTTGGGAAATCCACAAAATTGTTTGTGTTTGGGGAATAAGAAAAAAAAAAAAATATTTAATATCATGAATGAAATTCTATGGGAAAGGGGATATGCCTAAATCAAACATTTCACTAAAAAATTAATTGAAACTTGTAAATGAAATTCTACAAAAATTTGATCATTTGAAATGCTTTATTGACTTAAATTGCACTCCATTTATTAAAACTCACACTATTTTACTTTTTTTTCTTTTTATTTATTTTCTTTGGGAAAAATTTCCTTTTACATTATAACCCAATATTAATTTTTTTTTTCCTTTTTATTTATTTTCTTTGGAAAATTTCCATACTATAACAATATTATTTTTTTTAATCCAATAATAACGTTAGCCTCCATTCAGTTCGGTTCCGATTCTAGATTTCTGAAACCACAAACCGGCGGTTCTACAAAACCGGTCAGAACCGGATTGAAACCGCTGGTTCTCCGACCAGTTAGAACCGCCGGTTCAAACCGATTTGAACCGGCGGTTCTAGCCATTGCAGTTTTGTGTTTTTTTTTTAAAAATTTTTTTTTTAAAACTTTGGATCATCATACCAATCTAGTCAAAGAAACTTCCTGGAAGGCTCATCATCCCCCACCCACCTCACAAATGATGTCATCTTATAACATATCTCTTCTTAGAATGGATATTATATAATATTTTTATCCTAAAATAATTTAAAATTTTATTTTGGACCTAATGAATTTAAAAAAAAAAAAAAAAAAAAAAAAAACAAGGTTTGAGGGGTCAAAAATTCAATTCTACCTGTTAACTTTTCTTTTTAAATAATAATTAAAAAAAAAAAACAAAAAAGGAAACAGTTAAATAAAGAAAACAAACACTGTATTGTATTATTGGGAGTAGCTACAGCAAATACAAAACTTACAAACCACTCCTCATTACCTCCTTCCTTCCATTCTTTATGTCTGCTGTACAAATTAAAAACTCTATACGCTTGTCTTAACCCTCTCATCTTCCTCTCTTTTCCACTATCTACATGATTCCTTAAGTTCTTGTGTCGAAGAAGAGCTCTGATTCTTGCAAGGAATGGAGCAGGAGCCCACAACTTCAAGCAGGTTATATATTGTAATTAGGTATTGTCATATACCACCACTTTTCTTTGAAACCAACACTTTAAGCTTTGAATAAGCCTCCTTTTTTTTTAATTCTTATGTTTCAAACTTTTTTCTAAACAAAAAAAAGTTAACATTCGTTGGAAGGAATTTTTTTTTAAAAATCAAAATTAAAGTTCAAGAATTCTTTAAAAAAAATAAAATTTAATTCGAAGTTATTTTTTTTTAATTTTTTAGGTTGTTCATTTTTTTATAACAAATAACTTTCGACAACATTTCATTTAAAAAATTTTGAAAAACGGTCTTGCAAAAACAAATTTAAGTTGAAAAATGTAATGCGATGTCTGTCTTTGAAAGAATCCGGCTTCAGAAACGGAGCGAAGCCGTCGGTTATTTGTCACCATACCAGGAGATCGGAGAACCGGAACCGGTTATCGGTTCCAAATCTTAAAACCGAACCGAAAATTTTTCGCGATTCGGTTCCGGGTATCCAGTTTATTGGAACAGAACACAGTGGCCACCTACCTAAAAAGTTTACCTTCCGACTAATCTGGATTTTTACCAAATTTGATTTTTTTAATAAATTTTAAAATTTTTATTAAGGTGGCCACCCTTAACTAAAAGTACTCTACTAATTGATTTTTACAAATTGATTTTTTAATAAATTTAAAATTTATAGAAGAGTTTATAGGAATAGATTTGAATTTATTGAATGTGTGAATGAACTCGTTTTGAGAAAATGAATTCCAAAAAATTTTGTGGAATTCGTTTGGAAATCCAAAATGTTGTGTTTGGAATAAGAAAAAATACATATTTAAATTTTACGAATTGAATTCTGTGGAATTAGGTATGCCTAAATCCAATTTTACTAAAATTAATGAAATTTGTAAATGAATTCTATAAAATTGACCATTGAAATATTTATTGACAAAATTATCCTCCATTATAAATTCAACTATTTTTACTTTTTTTCCTTTTTATTTATTTTCATCGGAAAATTCCATGCTATAACAAAGTTATTTTTTTTAATCCAATAACGACGTTAGTTTATATTTTTATTTTTTTTCCTTTTTATTTTTTGTTTGGAAAATTCCAAACTATAACAGCGTTATTTTTTTTATTCGATAATGACGTTAGTTTATATTGTTATTTTTTTCCTTTTTGTTATTTTTTTTTTTGGAAAATTCCAAACCAGTAATGACTTTTTTTTTTTTAAGTTTGGTAATAACATTAGTTATTATTACTACGAAACTATAAAAACTAAGCATCAACAATTGTTTTCAAATGCAGTTAAAAACAATAGTAACATTCTTAATATTTTTTTTAGTTTCCAAATTAATTACTTTTTTCCCAAATTAATTACTTAAATCAAACAAAATTTTTACATTCAATTAAAAAAATAAATTATATGATGAATGTTAGGGCTTATAAAATAAAGCACATTAATTATCATGGAAATTATAAGTGTACATATATTATATTGAATTTATGTATTTTATATTTTAATAAAAAATGGACAAAGTTATTAATAGTGTGCACTAATAAGAATATAAACTTGGTACTTGTTATTTATTTTTAATTAATTATCTATGTCATTAATGTACAAGGGTGTTATAAAAATAAAACAGACAAATGGACATTTCATTTAAGGACATTATTCCAACAGATCATAATTTTAATGGAGATTTGCTTATTTTAAAATTATCTGCCTACCAAACATTGGAACAGAATTTATTTGCAAAATGAATATCTACTGGGAAATTCTTATTTACTAATAGCATTCTACCAAATTTTCATGATTCATTTTTGATTTCCCACATAACGTGGAAAAAAAAAAGTAAAAATAGTTAAGAGAATCAACAACCGTAACCCCTAAACTAAAAATTACGAGTTAGAATAACCGGAGGGAAAAAGCGAACTTGAGTGACATGACCTTTCTAGGCTCACTTTTCTTTATATTTCCATCTTATTTTTAAGCTGACCTAAAATTACCTATTATAAAGGGAAATTAAAGAGAGAAAAAAAACAAAGTAATTAAAGATAAACAAAGTTACTTTCGGGAAAATACAATTAACACACAATAATTGGATTTTTGGTAAAAAAATCATTAACACAAATATCTCTTCCCAATTAAGGGGAGAAATCGTAAAGTAATCTGGAACAATCCAAATATGACTGTTGCTATTAATATGAAAAAACTGACTTTATCGAAATATAAATATAATATATTATAATAATTTTTTTTTTTTCTTTTTTTTATATATATATATATATATATTTTTTTTGACAATGAGGTTTGATCCCCTCGAGCCGTAGAACGTAAAGGGTCTTGGCTCTTCTAATAAAGTGCGCTTCTCAAGAATTAAATTTATGTCCTTACCTTAACGAAGATCGAGATCGCTAACCTCTTCAACTAATACTTTGTTGATTACTTAATTAATCCTAGGCTAAATCATTAAAAAAATTTTAAACTTTGCAGGTATTTTTAATTATACACTAAATCAAACTTTCTTCTCCTAGTATCCAAGAAAATTTTAAACTTTGCAGGTATTTTTAATCATACACTAAATCAAACTTTCTTCTCCTAGTATCCAAGTATTCGGGGAGGGGGGATTCGACCCCAATCAGTTACATAGTCGTATACACACTTATCACTAGACTATGTTTTGGTGTGCAAATTGTATCCAATTTAATGAATAAAATATTATTTTTATAGGATCCATACTCTTTCTGATTGGTCAGGTGAACTCACGATAATTTTATATTTATTTATGTAAATATTAAAACAAAAAATAAGATATTCATCTTAAAAATAAAATACTTTTATTTATTTATATAATGTTGACAACAAGTAGTGACTCTCTAAAAATAAAATTATGCCATAATGAATAACGTTTATTTTTGTGAGATATCTAACTTAAGTATAATAAACTTCAACTAAAATTTCATGCTTAAAAAATGGCAAAACAAGAACTTGAACTAATTTTCTACGCTTGTAGCTAACTAAAATTATTATTTTTCTCAATTTTTATGAATTTAAATTTTTAACCAATATTCAAAGTGTTGTTAAATGGTAAGTTTTTTGTTAACCTAACTACGAGAGAGAGTATATGTTTAAAGAAAATAATAATTTATTCATTAAATTGGATATAATTTGAAAATTAATTTGAATCCAAGGTGCTATTATAATAAAATTAAAGTTCCGGGTACTAGGACGAAGAAAGTAGAATTTTAGGCGTACAATGAAAACTAACCTGCCCAAATTTGAGTTTTTTTAGTGAATTTTTTCAGCAAAATTTGAGTTTTTTTAGTGATTTATTCAATTAATCCTGAAGGTTTGACATTTTCTTTCCTTTTTTCAATATTTGAGGTTAGGGTGACTTAATGAAGTGACGAAGTTCTATAATGCAATATTTATGGCTTATTTTTAGATGTTGTCCATGAACTATAGCCATTATCATATTGTCGCCCTTTGAATTTAATTTGTAACACTAAAATTCCTTAACTTTGATTTATGTAACAGAAAAGTAACCTTTGTCCGTTTTTTCTACATTGGGGACACCAGAATGCTATATGGTAGCGCACACGGAAGTTTTTTTTTTCTATACACTTAAACCGGCCTTCCCTCTTTTCACTTTAACTTTATTAGTACATTCTCTGACATTGTAAATCAACCTTCCTTCTATACTCTAATTTTCTCCTCCGTCCATATCTCTACATATCCTCTCTCTTATTTCTCCATTATCACTACCATCACTGTCCTCCTTTCTCAATAATGGTCATTAAGATAATTTAAGATGATTGAGAATGGTTGAGTGTGAATTTGGTGTCAAGGTTGTATGATTAAACAAATTGAATGATTTTAGGTATTTGGTTGATTTTCTATAGATTAGGTATTATGGTGTACGAAAGATTATTATGTTAATTAGGTGTTAGAAGATTTGATATGCATAAATTAATGGCAGAGGTATGTTAAGGATGATTAAAGAAGTAAGGTATTCTTAAGCTTATTACTTTGGAAGCTACTTAGAAATTCAGCCACTGAGATTAACTTAGTTAAATAGGTTAACGAACTTCAAAATTACGAAATTTTATAGAGAACTATGTTAGGATGTTGTGGTAAAAGCAAGTGCAATGGATAATAGGAAAAGAAGTTGTAGCTAATTATATGCAGGTTGTTCAGTAGAAAGCCTGATTGAAATTTAGGTACTGTCACTGAGTTATTTAGCTATGCAAATGAGCTCCAGAATTCATAAAATTTTATATGGAAGTAGCATGTGATGTGAGAAAAATCTATTAAAATTTCAGGACAAGTGAATTTAAGGAACTAAAGATATAGCCAAAGGGAGGCAAGCTGCTCACACGATGGAAAATTTGTACTTCATTAGAATGTAATGAATTGAGCATGATTTGATATGCTATTAAATTCCGTTATTTTAGTTATTATTTTTATGTTTTTAGGATGTGATTAAGTGTTGAAAATGAAGTAATTCATGTTTAAATTAAGGTCATATGGTACTTAGTCAAGAACAGTAAAATTGAAGGAAAAGCGTGAATATTACATTCTAATGCTTAACTTGCATCCCTATGATAGAATATTTGTGTTTGTTGTGTAGTATGCAGTTATATGAATATTAATTTCATGCTACAGCTTCTAAGAGGAGAGGATTGAAAAGAGAAGCCAATAGGTAAAGGAGAGGAGCTGGGGGAACCTTCTAGTGTAGGTTAGTGCACTATATCTGTAACTTATATTGTTCATGTGATAAGAAAAATAGTTTAAAAGAAATATTTCATGAAAAGTTGCAAAGATAAAAGCAATATGCTAAGCTTACTATTTTATGAGCTTTTATAAAAGAAAAAAGAGTTGATTTGTTTATCAAATTTTTGTATCAAATGAAATTGAATTCAAATGTAAATTTTGGTATCAAAGAAATTGAATTCAAATGTAATTATTTGCATTTATTTGAATTATTATAAGAAAGGCAGATGCTACAATGTATAGCTTAAATGTTTTATACAAAAATTAATAAAGAGCGTAAATATTAAATATTTATAATAGTTGAAAATGAAGTTCCAAAGCACTTCATTTGGAATGAAAAAATGAGAGGGTGATCTTAAAGAATGATATAAGAAAATAGTTTGAGCAAAATGAATTGCTTCTTCAGTTATCAGTTTAATGATTGATTTAATAATAAGATGTTTTAAAAGTCTCACAGCTGATATTTATGATTATCGTTATTACCCGATATTTACTTCATTTACTTGAAGTTGATATTTATGACCACGGCGCGAGATTGAATCTCTTCAAAATAATAATGGAGATTTGAATCTCTCAAATAATAATTCTTGATTTTGAAATAATTTTCGAAGAAAACGACAAAGTTATACTTGTGTACTACCTGTAGTTTAGTTGAGTTATAAAGTTCACTTTCCAACTAATTCAACAGCGACCTTTCATCAATATAAAGGGCCGGGAAGCTCTAATGTATGGATGCACACATCATTCTCACTGTGTCATCACAAAATCCCCACATAAGAATATTTATTTCTATTTTCTTTTTCATTTAAAAAGGGAATCACATTTATGGATTTCACCACTTAGTTTGTTTTTTCCTTTTTTTTTTAAAAAAATATATATAAAATCACAAATCAATTTTTATATATTACACTAAATTGATGTTCCTGGTTCAGACAAGAATATGTTACCCATATCAGATTAAAATATTTATAATATAAAAAATAATTTCTTAGCCTATTAGAATCTAACTCTAATTAATAAAATAAGGGATTAAAAGATCCGGCGTATGATATGAAACAATTAATAAAAATTAATTTTTTATTAAAATGAAAGTGTTTTTAACTATTTAATGGAAAAAAAAATATAATATAAAAAAAATATAATATTTAAAAAATAGTATTTTGATTCGCTTGCTCTATGACTTGGACCCACAGAATGGGTCTAAACAAATATAATCCAAAAAAAAGGACAAAATAAAGAATAATGCTATTTTCTTTTTCAAAAATATAATCCACTCATAATAATAACAAATACTAGAAGTACTCTACTAATTGATTTTTACAAATTGACTTTTTAATAAATTTAAAATTTATAGAAGAGTTTACAGGAATAGATTTGAATTTATTAAATGTGAATGAAAGGTTAAGAACTCAGTTTGGAACAAATGAATTCTACAAAATTTTATGGAATTCATTTGGAAATCCAAAATGTTGTGTTTGGAATAAGAAAAAAAAAAAAATATTTAAATTCTATGAATTGAATTCTATGGAATTGGGTATGCCTAAATCAAACTTTACTAAAATTAATGAAATTTGTAAATGAATTCTACAAAATTGATCATTGAAAGTGACCATTGAAAGCATTGAAATGTTTATTGATAAAATTAGCCTCCATTATAAACTCAACTATTTTTACTTTTTTTTCCTTTTTATTTATTTTCTTTGGAAAATTTCCATACTATAACAATATTATTTTTTTAATCCAATAATAACGTTAGTTTATATTTTTAACTTTTTTCCTTTTTATTTTTTCTTTGGAAAATTCCAAACTATAACAGTGTTATTTTTTTTATTCAATAATGATAGTTTATATTGTTATTTTTTCCCTTTTTGTTTTTTTTTTTTTGGAAAATTCCAAACCAGTAATGACTTTTTTTTTTTTTTTTAAGTCTAGGTAATAACATTACTTATTATTTACTATGAAGCTATAAAAAACTCAATCAACAATTGTTTTCAAATGCAGATTAAAAACAATAGTAACATTCTTAAGATTTTTTATTTAGTGGTCCCAAATTAATTACTTAATCAATTAAAATTTTTTACAAATCAATTTAAAAATATTATTGATATGAATTTTACTTCTTCTATATTAATTAATCAGCATTGGAATATCTACGTTCGTACTATTTATGATGAAATTTTAATGAAATTTATTATTTATATTTTAATAAAAAACGACAAGCCATTATATTGTGCACAATAAATATAATTGGTGTTTGTTATTTATTTTTATTAAATTATTATGTCAAGGGTGTTATAAAAAATAAATACAAATGAATTTTCATTTAAGAATTTATTCCACATATAATTTAGTGGAATTCAATTGAATTCCTTATTTTAAATTATAACATACAAAACATGACAAATTCATTTGCAAATGAATTTTACTTGAAATTTATTTACAAATGAATTCTACAATCATGATTCATTTTTTCCAAAAGGACTGTAAAAGCGGAAAAAAAAAAAAGATAGATAACAATTGCCCTAAACTAAAATTAGAGTTAGACGACCGGGAGAAGAAAAGACTTGAGTGACATGACCTTCTAATTGCCTTCTTTCTTTTTTCCATTTATTTTTAAAAAGCTAAACTAAATTACCTATTATAATAGGGGAAATTATAAGAGAGAAAAAAACAAGTATTAGATTAACAAATTACGTTCGAAATAATAAACTATTATATATATATATATATTGGTGAAAATAAATAAACATATTTTCAATAAGGGAGAAATGTAAGTATCAGGACAAATTTCCAAAATATGACTGTTGCCTATAATATGAAAACTACTTATCAAAATATATATTATATATATACATATATATAGATATATATATAGTATATACTATATTATACACACGCACCATGAGATATATACACACGACCATGAGGTTTGATCCCCTCGAGCCGTAGAACGTAAAGGGTCTTGGTTCTTTTAATAAAGTGCGCTTTTTAGAAATTGAATTTATGTCCTTACCTTTACGAAGATTGAGATCGCTAACCTCCTCAACCAACACATTGTTGATTACTTAATTAATCCTAGGCTAAATCATTAAAAAAATTTTAAACTTTGCAGGTAGTTTTAATTATACACTAAATCTAATTTTCTTGTCCTAGTATCCAAGTATTCGGGGAGGGGGATTCGACCCTAATCAGTTATCTGGTCGTATACACACTTACCATTAGACTATGTCTTGGTGTGCAAATTATATATAATTTAATGAATAAAATATTATTTTTATAGGACCCATACTCTTTCTGATGGTAAAGTTAACTCACGATAATTTTAGATTTATTTATATAAATATTAAAACAAAAAAAATAATATATTCATCTTAAAAATAAAATACTTTTATTTATTTATATAATGTTGACAACAAGTAATGACTCTCTAAAAATAAAATTACATCATAATGAATAATGCTTATTTTTGTGAGATATCTAACTTAAGTATAATTGATAGGTGTTATTTTTCTAGTATTTTTAATATAGTTTTTATTAGGATTTTTTATTTAGTTTTATTTATGTTTTTGTTCAAAACTTCCTTGAATTATATGTCACTTGAACTTGAGAAATTTTGCAGAATTTTTATAAAAAATCAGCCAAAAATGCAGAAAAGACTGTACTCAAGCCATACCAGATAGCATGCCCGTGCTGAAGACCAAATTTTGCATTGGGCCGAGATTGTCAGTTCCACCCCATACCGCTTGGATGGACCCGCATGAGATCCTTTTCTGATGTACCAATCAAGTTTAAATCCTATTTAGACGCTGGGAGAGTCATAATTTGGAAGAGTCCTAATTTGGAAGAAATATAAAGCCTACACAGTTTCCTATCTCCAAAAGATTTCTTACTCAATAAAGATTCATTTTCCTAAACGAACACGAAGATATTCTAGAAAGTCTATATAAATAGAGAGACTATAAAATAGAGAGACTAGCCATAGTCAAGTGGGATCCAATTCATTGTATTATTTTCCATTTTGGGAGTTTCTAGTATTTTTTTTACATAGTTCGCTCTTCTCTCAAAAGATTCAGCATCCAAGATTTGCTGCAAGATTCAAGAAAAGCCATCCACCGTAGCTTTTGTCTTAGTTTTTTATTTCTAAACTCTTAATTCTTGTTTTTCTTTCATGTAGTTTTCATTATTGATTATGAAAGTTTTATTCAAGTATTATTGAACGTTTTATTTAATTACTATGGTCGAACTAAAAACTCCCATACTAGGGATTTGATGTAGCTTACATTTGATTCCAATTCTATAATATTAGATTGTTTTTCCTCTGTTCATGATTTATAATTTATTATTGAACTTAATGCTTTCAGGCAGAGTTTCTCCCCTGGATATTATTTTCATTAAATCAGCTATCAGGGAGAAGGATTTTTGATATGAAAAAGGTAATAAAATACATGAGAATAATAACCTTGATGCGGAAGCTATATGGTTTGATCATGGGGGGTTTTTCATAAGTTAATGACCTTAGGTTATGAATCTCACAAAACAAAAGCCATAAACTTTACATAATTTAATTCGATGGTTGATTGCGCTATTGGAAGATTAGGTAAATGTAGATCGGATTAGAATAGCTAACAATACATTGGAAGAACTGTTAGTGATTTTAAGATGGTTATGTTTCCCCGACTTGAAAACAATTAAAATGATTAACAAACTAATAAAATAAATTGGATTAGAATTAAGTGGAAATCAAAAAATCCCTAGTAGTTTAAAATCCTTATTAACTTGCTCATCGGAATTTTGAATTGCTTGATTCCTTTCTGTTTATATTTTTCAGAATTTACTTTCTTATGTAACAAAAATCTCTTTCTATTGCCATTTAAATAATTAATAGGCTTAACACAATTTTGGTCTTGCATATGACATCCCTATGGATACGATACTCTTCTCCACTCTATATTACTTTTCTCACTCTATATTACTTGTTGCGATTTCGTACACTTACAAAAATCACTGTCAATAATTTCAATAAACTTCAACTAAAATTTCATGCTTAAAAAATGGCAAAACAAGAACTTGAACTAATTTTCTATGCTTGTAGCTAACTAAAATTATTATTTTACTTGGTTTTTTATGAATTTAAATTTTTAACCAATATTCAAGGTGTTATTAAACGGTAAGTTTTTTGTTAACCTAACTATGAGAAAGAGTAAATGTTTAAAGAAAATAATATTTTATTCATTAAATTGGATATAATTTGAAATTAGGGTGCTATTATAATTAAAATTAAAGTTCATTGTACTAGGAGAAGAAAGTAAATTTAGGGTACAATTAAAACTACCCGCAAAATTTGAGTTTTTTTAGTGATTTATTCAATTAATCCTGAAGGTTTGACATTTTCTTTCCTTTTTTCAATATTTGAGATTAGGGTGACTTAATGAACTGACAAAGTTCTGTAATGCAATATTTATGGCTTATTTTTAGATGTTGTCCATGAACTATAGTAATGCAATATTTATGGCTTATTTTTAGATGTTGTCCATGAACTATAGCCATTATCATATTGTCGTCCTTTGAATTTAATTTGTAACACTAAAATTCCTTAACTTTGATTTATGTAACAGAAAAGTAACCTTTGTCCGTTTTTTCTACATTGGGGACACCAGAATGCTATATGGTAGCGCACACAGAAGGTTTTTTTTTTTTTTTCTGTACACTTAAACCGGCCTTCTCTCTTTTCACTTTAACTTTATTAGTACATTCTCTGACATTGTAAATCAACCTTCCTTCTATACTCTAATCTTCTCCTCCGTCCATATCTCTACATATCCTCTCTTTTTTTTTTTTTTTCTGTACACTTAAACCGGCCTTCTCTCTTTTCACTTTAACTTTATTAGTACATTCTCTGACATTGTAAATCAACCTTCCTTCTATACTCTAATCTTCTCCTCCGTCCATATCTCTACATATCCTCTCTCTTATTTCTCCATTATCACTACCATCACTGTCCTCCTTTCTCAATAATGGTCATTAAGATAATTTAAGATGATTGAGAATGGTTGAGTGTGAATTTGGTGCTAGGGTTGTATAGTTAAAGCCGAGCTTGAGCCTAATGATGTTCAGCTTTAAAACTCATCGAGTCTTATCGAGCTTTTATACATACATATATATAAAATTCTTTTAGATCACTCATGCCTCGAGCTTAAAATTTTTCAAATTGAACTCAAACTTGAAACAAGCTTAAGTGTAACTTGAGCCGAGCCTGAGCCTAAAGTTTCAGACTCGTTGAATTTCGAACCGAGTTAAATTCTATCGAACCGAGCTTTGAGCTTGGGAAGTTCAAGCTCGGCTCATTTACACCACTACTCCAAAGTTCGTATTAAACTATCCAACTTGGATTATGCATAGATCAAATCAAGTTATGTTTATTAATTTTTTTTTGTTTGTTTGAAATTAATGAGTTACCACCGTGACAATGCAGCAAAAGGAAGAGTTAAAAGGTGAAAAGTATAATAGCAGCAAATTAAGTTACTATGGTAAAATTATTGAGTAATTACCATTGAAATCCACAAGTTTTATTTTGCTACAAATATTGAACTGCAAAAGATGCAAAAAAACAATTACAATTTAACAGAATTTCTTTCTCTTAAGCAGTTGAAGAACAGATTGTGCAGTGCAATAAGCAATAGCCTGAACTGTGACCATAGGATTGACACCTAATGCTGTTGGAAATACACTTGTATCTGCTATAAACAATCCTTCTACTTCCCATGTCTCCCCCATTTCATTCACTACTGAGTTTCTTGGATCAATCCCCATTCTGCAACTCCCCATCTGATGAGCTGAACATATCTGTGTCGATAAATCTCTCAATGACCGCGAACTTTCCCTCTTCACGAACTTGTCAAACTCCTTATAACTTTCTTTTTTAACATTTAAGCTTCTCCCTTTGCTATGATGTGTCCCAATTTCTTCAGCTCCTGCTGCTGCTAGTATTCTTAGTCCTTTTTCTAATCCTTTCTGTAAATTCTCTTCGTCTGCAGCTTCCATTTGATAAGATATCGAGTTTGGCGAATTAACTTTTCCTGATCCTTTATCTCTCGCCAATGCAAATATATGAGCAGTCCTCGAAAATCTACCCATTTTCATTTTCATGTCTACACCCGAAACCCATGGCATTAGGCTCGCGAACATACCCGGATGCAATGATGGTGTTTGTATAACAGCACCGTATAATTTATCAGAAGTGACCAAACTCATAGCTGTCATTATCCCTCCTTGATAGCTTTTCTTGTGTTTTTCCGGCCACGCCAATGGTTGATCATCCGGGAAGTATCCCCACGCCATTGTGACAGGATGGAGGTGTAAATGTTTGCCAATATTAGGATTCTTCAAGCCGCTTCTTTTCAACAATGGTGGAGTGCTAAGAGCACCACAAGCGACAATAGTAACCTTTGATTGAACAACACAAACTTCTTTTCCAAATGCAAAAGCAACTCCACTTGCTACTCTTCGATTTCCTCTTCTTCTTCGCTTATGTAAAACCTTAATAGCCTCACAATTAGGAAGAATTAACCCATTACCTGAATTAACTAAATCCAATAGCCAGGTTTCACAAGTTCCTTTCTTTTTTCCATCTTTGCAGCCAAGACAACACCAACCACAATAATGATCGGAGGAAGAATTTCTAGGAATAGTATTTACATTATAACCTAATTCTTCACACCCTTTTCTTAAAATAGCATTGTTAAAACCTTCTTCATTGATTTCAGATTGCACTCCCATTTTCTCACAAACAACATCTAATGCTTCTTTGTATAACTTACTATCGAAAATCTCTAAGCCATAAGCATTACTCCATTCATCAGTAACATGTTGAGGAGTTCTAATAGAAGCTGACCAGTTAATTGTAGAGCCTCCACCAACTGTAGAGCCTGCAAGAACTACAACTCCCATATGTTGAGGAGTTCTAATAGAAGCTGACCAGTTAATTGTAGAGCCTCCACCAACTGTAGAGCCTGCAAGAACTACAACTCCCATATCATCAGTAGCCATTAACCCAGCAGATAAGTACATTTGATCCATTGAAGGGCCTTCAAGGAGTGAAAGGTTACTTCTTGCAAAATAGTTTCCTTTCTCAATAACAACCACTTTATAACCAGCTTTTGCAAGAACCCCAGCAACCACACTGCCACCTGAACCAGAACCGACCAGCCACCTGAACCAGAACCGACCACCACTGCATCGCATTTGATAACTAACGAAGGATTATTTATTTTTGGCCGGTAAGTAAAGACAGGGAATCCGGACAGTCGAAGAGAGTTTGCAGTTATATCTCGTGGAAGGTTCATGTCTATGAGTCCTTTATAAAGAGGTCCAAACAGCTTTTCTTTTTCTTCTTCATTATTTTTAGCTAGTTTTAATGCAGCTTCCTGTTCTTTTTTGAACTCTGGATCAGGTCCTGGATAGTCCATTGCTTTCCATGCCAGGTTCTCACCTTTCTCATCTACCTGAAATTTGGATTTGGATATGCTATTGAATAATTTACTATAAAAAGAAGGAAACAAATAAAGAAGGGCATAGAGAAATTGAACCTGAGAGAAGAAGACGAGCAAACAGAGAAGTTTAACAGTCTTGAATAACATCCTGAGGAGAGAGAAAAAGCTGAGAGACCAAGAATGCAATATCTTTTCCCTTTTGTGGAGATGGATTTGAGAGAACTTTAGAAAGAAGGGAAAATGGGTTGAAATGCTAAGTAGCCCACACAAAATGAAGGTTCCAACCCTTGTAGATAGCATCCACAGGACCACTCGTATCAACCATTTCTTTGGGTGCTTCAATCTCTGGCTTATCAGTCCTCCTATCTGCTTATGGTTCCAACCCTTGTAGATAGCATCCACAGGGCCACTCGTATCAACCATTTCTTTGGGTGCTTCAATCTCTGGCTTATCAGTCCTCCTATCTGCTTATTAGAACATGGGTGTAATACTCACATTTACTTGCCAACATAACTACTCATAAAAAAAATAGAAATTAAAAAATTATAATTACAATTTTTATTGGCAAATAAAGCAAATTTGATTGATCTGTTTGGTTTTTTGGTTAATAGATGAACTGGTCAGGTCAAATAATCTCAATGAATTTAGATTAAAATGAGTACTAAGGGTGAACCGATCTGCACTTGCTAACTGATTGAACCACTTGCGCAAATCTAAATTTTAAAACATTTTTTACAAAAATTATTTCGATTAGGTTATGGGGTTGGTCGAGTTCATTAATTAAAAATACATATTAGAGTGTTTAATCGGTCAATTTAATTTTAAATTGGACTGAAAAATGATAAAATTGAAAATTGAAAATTAATTATTTTCTATATAGAATTATGTTTTGAACTAAACTGAAGAGGTTATGTCCATCCATTTTTGACATGTTTACCTTATTTTCTATAACCAAATTGAAATTATTTAAAATAATAAACCGAATCAAATCGAATTGAAAACCTAATTTGATTTTTCCATTTTAACTAATATATACTCACCTGATACCCATGACAGATCAGTGGGTTAATAATTTTTTGACCGTCAATAAATTTTAAATAAAACATAACTATTTAATAAAAACAATCAGCAAAACCATGGCTCACATGACAATACAGACTGTGCATGTGGGAAGAATTTCCAACTCCACTAAATGCTCTTGCGTGATGGGCCTTAATTGTAATTAAGTCTCAAACTGAATTAGACGATCGTGGTTTTAAAAAAAAAAAAAAAACCAGCAAAAGTATTTGTGGATTGATATATAAATATTATATACTTGTCATTTTTCACCGATTAGGCATCAACAGTAGAAAATATGAATATGTATGAAGGGACATGAAACATGTTCTCCAAACACCATATCTGAAGCAACAGCGCACATGCGTCAAAAATAAAAATAAAATAAAAAATAAAAAATTAAGAGACATCCATTATTTTAAAACCGTCGGTTTCGATTTAATAAAAAATTAATGATTCCAATTCAACGGTTACAGTTCAAAATCCGATTTTTTAATGGTTCCAACTCAACGGTTCCGATTGTCCGACATTATAAAATCAAAAGTTAAGGAATATTTCTTTAAAAAATATAAAATTTAAATATTTATGAAATAATTTAAAAATAAACTTAAAAGAAAAAAATTAAAAAAAAGACTTAATTTATTTATTAAAAAAAACTTGAACTTATTTTTTAAAATTTGACTTGTCAGAGTTGGAGTGACGTGGCCAGTTAGAGTACGCAAAATGTAGAGGAATAGATCCAATACTATGCATGCAAAAAGCAATTTTAATGTTCCGGACGAATACATTGATTGTACAACAGCTTGCTTAGATCCGGTGTGAATGACAACGTCCATGTATAAGTTAATAAAACATAACTATTTAATAAAAACAATCAGTAAAACAAACGATTGCAGCTCAGTTGACAACACAAACTGACTATATGAAAAGAGTTTTAATTCCTACTAAACGCACATGCATGCAGGAATGATGAGCTTTAACTATGACTTAGTCCTAAACTGAATGAAGTGATCCCTAATAATGGTGATTAAAAAAAAAAATCAGCAAAAATATTCGCCGATTGATATATAAATATTGTATACTTGTCGTTTTTCACAAATTAGGTATCAACAGTAGAAAATATGAATATGTATGAAGGGACATGAAACATGTTCTCCAAATACCATATCTGATGCAACAGTGCACATGCGTCAAAAATAAAAAATTAAGAGACATCCAATTAGGGGTAGCCACGGTTTTAGAACCGCCGGTTTTGATTCTAGAACTAAAATCAAACTAAAAATTGACAGTTCCAGTTACGATTCATATTTCGGTTCCTTAACTGTTCCAAATCAACAATTCTGGGCGGTTATGTGATTGATTTTCTGGCATTATAAAATCAAAATTTAGGGAACATTTTTTTGTTGAAAATTTAAAATTTAAATATTTATGAAACAATTTTTTAAAAAAACTTAAAGAAAAAATTAAATAAAACGCTTAATTTATTTTTTTAAAAAAGGCTTGAACTTTTTTTTTTTTAGAAAAGGGTTTGAATTTAATTTATTTTTTTTAGAAAAATGCTTGAACTTAAATTATTTTTTTTAAAATGAAAGAGGTATTTATAGTAAATTCAAAAAATTAATTTTTCACAGACACCCTTAAATTAACCGCTATATAGTTGTTAGGAAGGTTAATTTAGAGATTTCATAAAAATATTTGAAAAAAATAAAAAATAAATTATTAAAACTGGGTGGAACCTCCAGTTCTTGAAATCACTGATTAACAGTTCCTCAAAAGTTGAAACCGTTATCAAACCGCAGACCTCGAATTCTGATATCATTCGGACAGATTTCAATTCCTCACGATTCCGGTTACGATTCCAAAAACCGGAAAATCGCGACCCCTACACCCAACTAGTTATTACCTATGGCCCCACGCTTTATGAAATAAATTCAAAACAAAGAAAAATCTATTTAAAGTTTAACTTGTCAGAGTTGGAGTGACGTGGCCAGTTAGAGTAAGCAAAATGTAGAGGAATAGATCCCACACCATGCATGCAAAAATCAATTTTAATGTTCCGGACGAATACATTGATTCTACGACAGCTTGTTCAGAACCGGTGTGAATGACACCATCTATCATCTATGTATCAAGTTAATAAAAAAAACTCTTTTAAAAAATTATTATTATTTTATTTTTTTTCTCTCAGTGTTTAAAAATATCATGGTTTAATTGAAAAAAATATTTTTATTAATTTAGAATATATGATGGACTCATATAAAATTAGAATGTCTCATCTGTTAATTAATATGTTGAAAAATATTTTATACATCTCAATCTCGTTAAATACTAACATAGTTGACTTCTATTAGTGAGTGATTTGGTTGATTTATAAGTTTATAAAAAATATAAAGCAAAATTAAAAATATATATATAAAGAATATATAAATGTGATTGACAGTTTGAAAGTAATATGAAAAGTACAAATTACTATAAAAATAAAATAATAAAAAATAGATTAATAAATCTGTTATAAATAGAAAAACCTGTTCATTTATTAATACGTGTAACATCACATAATATTTTGACACTAAAAAATAAATTATTTAACATAATAAATAATTTATATAATTTAAAAAAATATATATATAATCTTTCAGACCAAATCAAATTACTAATTTTTATTTTGAGAGAATTAAATGAAATTTTTTGAATTTTTAAAAGGTTAAATATAATTTTTCAAATCATTACTGAATTTTTATTTTGAGAGAATATAATCTTTCAGACCAAATCAAATTACTAATTTTTATTTTGAGAGAATTAAATGAAATTTTTTGAATTTTTAAAAGGTTAAATATAATTTTTCTTCTATATTATTAAATTTCTTGGAGTGGTCAGAATCCTTGAACCTCCGTTGAGCTCCACCCCACCCTGAACATCGTACTCCTCTCAGACAGTGAGCTGCTACACCACTCAATATCGTATTCTTGTCAACCCAGGCTCATGTCGGTTCAATGTAATTTCGTATACTTTAAGAACACCTTCGAAATTATAAAATGTGTTTTCCGTGTTACTTAGGTTACTGTTAAATAATTTCTTGACATGCATGGACTCTTGAGTAAACCTTGTGATCGATGACCAATATTATTTTGTATGCAGGTTTGTGAAATAAAAGCAAGCATAAACAAAGGAAGAAAAGTGAAAAAAGAAATATAAATATAATTAAGTAAGGAAAATCCTACGCGTTGAGGAGTTCCGGCCATGGAAGCAGAAGATAGAAAAAACTTGGCGATGGAGTCATCAGCAGCAGCAGAAGAAGAAACGACATCGTTTGACGGCAAGAAAGTATCACAGAGAGCAGAAAGAGATTCCATTTCAGGAAAAGAGAGTGAATTTACATAAAAGGTACTGTGTTTCTCATAATTATCAAGAAAGGTCCCCAACTCGATCACCTCTTCTTCCTTCTTTTGCTGCTCCATTCTGCAGTAATAGACAGAGACAGAGAGAGAAGCTTTTTGATATTAAGTATATATGTGATGGTTTGATTTAGTTTGGTTCTATATATGTATATATAGCAAGTAACTATTAATAGAAATTTAAAAAAAAAAAAAAAAGGAAGAATTGAGAGAAAGAGAGAGGGAACACGTGGAGGAAATGAGAAAGCAAATGCTGTTGATCACAGTAGAAGACAGTGTATAGCGTGTCAAGAAATCCTGCTCTTCAAGCTAGGTAATTTATTAAGTTAGGTGATATATGTCCCATCAAATCAAATCAAGTTAGGTGAGAATTCTGTTGAGCTCGAAATTGATTTATTAAGGTATACTCAGATTCAAATTTTAGTGAATATTAATTTATTTAAAAATAATTGAATTTGGCTCAATTAAATTGTAAATGAACTCATATTCAGTTTAGTTGTACTTCATCCATCCACAAATAATTCTCACAATTGCACACTTTTTATCTCTTAAAAAAGTAATTTAATTTATCGAGTATAAATTGATTATATTATTTTTATTCATAATAAAGAGAGATTTCACAATTATAATAATTAATTTTGTAAAAGATAAAAATAGAAAGAAATTTTACTATTTTTTAAAATTCATAAACGTGACACTTATTTACGGAGAAATGTACTTTCACAATTATGGCAATTATTTATGGACAAAGAGATTATTTTGTAATTAAAAAATAAAATTATTATTTATTTCTATGTTTAAACTCGAATTCGAACTCAAACTTATTCTTAACGTTAAAGTTTATAAGTTTCATTTCAAAACTCAAACTCGGCTAATAAAATTTATTCAAGAAGTTTTTTGAACTGAGTTTTGAGTAATTCATAAGCAGCTTAATTTTTTTATTAAGAATTATTTATGAATTATGTAAGAAGATTAGCTTAAATTAAATTTTAGTCAACTTAATTTGGTCTAATTTGCATGATGTTACTGTGCGAGGGGTTGTCATAATAAATAAATTACTACTACTTTTTTTTTTTTTGAATAAAACAAGCTTTCATCTTATTAATTCAACTTATCAAAAGCCAATAC